>DWAJ01000846.1:0-27484 GCA_018238005.1 Eurema mandarina
TCGATACGTTTCGTTCCTCAGATTACGATTACGCTCCGCTACCAAAACTCCAGTATCGGGAGTATAATTATATAGGTTAATGACTATTTGCTTGGAAAATGTTGAAACACGTATTTTATTCAAAAAATCGGAACAAATAAATAAATATTTTGTGAGTCAAAACCCAGAAATATGTATTTTTTATAATTCATTAATGCGTTTACAACACAGTCATAATGATATCTACTTGAAATGGGACGCATGGGAGGCATCTTTCACAAAATAGATAGATCGGCGATCCACATTGAAAATCTATCGATGTTTGCTATCCGTTGTTATTGGGACGCAGATTGGAGATCAATCGACACATCGTTTTCGATCTCCGATTGAAGTGATCGCCCGATCGTGGATTCGATATTGGGACCGGCCGTAAGTCAGCTATATGTTGGAATCGCGCCAAGATTGTCTCGCTATGTTTTGTTTATTACGGGATTCCGCCAAAACTGTTGCAATAGGCCGACCCAATTCCACCATTATGTTTACGCAGTAAGTCACATTATGATTGAACTCCAAAATAATATATCAATCGCTTCCGTAGCTTATAAACTTTCATATATTTGAGTCACTTCATTACGTAATAGCTATAAATCATAAGTCGTAATAACCAATCTTTTATTTACGGCAGTTTGAAAGATTTGAAATTAAATAACGTGTCAACATCGAAGACGCTATTTTCACAAAATATGATATTCTCGATCGATTAAAGGTGCAAGTGTTGTTAGATAATAATATTTTTTTTTGCAATCCTACAATTTGTTATAAATTATAAAAATATTGACTTTATAATAAGCTCATGATTAAGTTTATCTATCCTATCATGCGATGCGTTACTAATGTTTTTGATCATGAATAATTTTACATACACATAAGGTAACAGTAAAGACGCATCTGATGCTCTTAAATAAACATTATTCCTATCCAATGACCTAGTGAATCTCATCTGAGACTGTATCGATCCGCGTGACTGAACTTTCTGTCCCAATAACCAGCCAATACAGGACTTATGACAATTGCTTCCGACCAAGATGTGAACTTCAGGCCTCAGTTGTTTAGCTTAGTACGTAAGTCGATACTGAACAAACGACTTCCTTGTAATAATTTTGCTATGGGTAAGTATTGTGGTTCCTAACGTTCGGTGATGCAAGCGTCATAATACATAATTTTTATTTTGTTCAGTTCATACTTAATGATTATTATGGATAAAACTTTTTCTTTAATGAATGCAAGCAGGTAAAGTCAACAATTTTGTTTACAAATATTTTATACGTATTAAGTACGCCCGCAGCGGAGTTCATTACGCGCCGCTCTTTGAGAATTTCAAAAAGCTATGAAATATATTTTAGCTCTACTCGAGGAAATTATACGTATTTCTTGTATGTTTTTTAAATCCGCACTGAAACAAGGAATGAATTAGATGCCATTAACATAATTGATCCTTAAACTTATTCTATTCTTAAAAATTAAATTATCAACAACGGAATCAAATGAAATTTAAAATATGCTACAACTACGCTTGGTATTTTATTTAATTCCACTTGTAGCTATATTATTTGTTTTAATATCAAAAGGTCATACACCTTACAATGGCCTCCGCGCAAATGAATGTGTTAATAAGAACCAAGTGTCAGTAAAAAACGTTTAAGTAAATTTTATTTACTTAGGTAAATATTAAAATATACTTGACGTTATTTCTATTTTCGTCAATGATCACATTTCATTCTTAATGCTAATTACGAAAAGACGTCTTGACTCTTGCGTATTGCCTAAACTAAGTAACTTATGGTATAGGTACGATGAAAATATCCAATAAGTAAGTAGATATTTTAATGTAGTATAAATACTCCTTGGTAGGTATGTTAATAATGTCGGTCTGCAGTCGTGTTTGCATCAAGTATTCTAAAAGAACGCTATTGAATGAAGAAACAATAGGATTTGATTGTATATTAGATAGAAATAAACAACGCAGTTAATTTTAAACATATGGAAGGATTGCAAATAAAATTACCATTAGTAACACAAATGAACTATTGAATATGACTATCTATAGGTTTTTATATATGAAAACAATAAAATGCTTAATGTTATTATTAGCATTAAATGTAAAGGGTTAATCGAAGGTTGTTACAATTTATTTGTTTCAATATCGTATTTTGCACAACAAGAAAATTACATTTCAATTACACAGAATTGGGAAATGATATTTTCCTTGGTTTTATCGCAAATACAGTTTTGTAAAAAGTCCGCAGGTACACAATTAGAACATGTATAGGTATAGAAATTGTAGAGTATTAAAGAAAATTGAACCGGATAAGTCCGAGTCGGACTTGGTTACCAAGGATTCCGTAATCTAAACTAATATTATAAAGGCGAAAGTTTGTAAGTGTGTATGTTTGTTTTTACGTCAAAACGACTAGAGCGATTTTAATAAAATTAGGTATGGAGTTAGCTAACACCCTGGATTAACACGGTTTCGTTTTACTTAACGCGTTATCAAAGTATAAGATAACTTGACGCGTTATCAAAATAAAGGGCCTTTAGAGACAAACAAATAGACAAACTGTCTGTTTGTTGTTATATGGGTTACGATTACTTCGTTGTAGATTTATTTATATAATTTTTTACACAAAGAAGCGTTAAAACCTTCAAATAAAATGTAACTATAAAAGTGTTTACGGCGTTATCACTTGAAGTGATTTCTACCAGGCAGTCTGAAAATATTGTAATTTAATTATATTAAATAAAAAATACCTACGTAAAAAGTGTAGATTTAATGTATAAAAGACAAAATAGTTACAAAGTTTTTAATATGCAACATGATGTAGACATGTAACATTACTCAAGAATTGGGTAGGATTGGATGGTAGTCCACGTTTACTTAGTTTGTAGTCTGTAGTCACTTGTTTCAAGAGTCAAGACCGTGAACAGTGCGATGTGCTAAATGAATAGTAAATTATTTTGTCTGAGTGTTAGCTGCTATCTTACGTCATCAGTTTTTATACGACGTTTTTATCTACCTTAACATGTGTGTGTTGTGTCATGTGTGCATTGCTGCAAAATTACTCAACGTCAATATCTGTCTTTTATTTCAATTTTTTTTTACAATAAAGTATAAGTAACATATCCGCTTCGTTGCGCTCTAAATGATACAGGATCATTAATTTTATCATCTCGTTGCATCATAATAATGCACTTATATGGACGGTAAAAATTTTAAGCGATTTCAAAGGAGTCTGTAGAGTAACCCACTTATTTTAAATCTTTCATAATACAAGTCATATTTTACGCCCCCGTGCGTTTGTTGTTGTTTTGTGTATTACGAGAGCGAGTGCAAAAATATGGGATGTCGTAAAGTCGTACGGTTAGAACAATAATTGTTGCTTGTTTAAAACGATGTTATGTATGAAAATACATCTTATATGATAATTTTTCAATTTCTTCAAACAAACTTTTCAGCTGTATTACTATATGCTTTTCTTGGGTCATAATATTAATGTATAAATTAGCATAAGACTTCAGAATATTACCTAGGTAATGTCGTCATACCATGTGTCTTGCATATAAAAATATTCACACGTAAACCGTCATAAATGAAGCGAATTATGTGGCTGTATCTTGTAAATTCCCAGTATTGTAAAGGATTAATGACTTGTCTTATTGTCTTACGAACGTGTATGTAGACACAAATATTGAATACATTGTGAAGATAAAGATGTAGTTCTTGCTAAAGGCGTGACGTTAAAATATCACTTGAAAGGACACGAAGCGAATCTTAAGTTATTTAACCCTGAAACGTAACTAAAATAACTATGCAAAGAACTGGTGCTATTCGCGTTCCATACTAAGTAAAGAGCGTTGTAGCACACTTGTATTTAAACAGTGTTATAGTATTTTCGTTCTCGCCAATTTATCTTGCTTTGCGTTTAGGATGTATGTTAGTCTGTTTCAAATGCAAATACTATTGCACATTTTCGATGCGTTATATTTGATTTATCACACTAAATAGCCCAATAGTTTTATAATAAAAAAAAAATTGGTGTCTACTTAATCGATTCTCTAAACATTATTGATAGGAACGCGCATTATTCTGAAGAAATTAATAATATTATTATAACGATATCTCAAACATTTTACAACATATTAATAAAAATTATGAAAGTTATAATAATAACTTGTCAAACGGGAAGTAGCAACGTATAAACAAGTACATTCCTCAACTGTAGTATATTTTGTTTGGCAAAAATTCTTACAAGTTACAACTTCCATATACGGTGTGGATTGTATCTATTCATTATACTTCAAAACGGTAAAATCGCTTTACGATCAAGCTTTTCCTTGCTCGGTCTGACAACATTAATATTTAATACGCGACTCTATTATCTCGTCAAACGGCTCGCAACTTTCATTTCACATTGGACGTTAAATCGCCATGTTGTTATACGTCTAATATTCTATGGAGTTTGTGGAGACAAGTCCGTATTTATATTTATACATTGATCTATATTTTGAAATCCCTTGAGAATTAATCGACTAATATATGAGTAGGAAACTGGGGAACCTATATTTCTTTATAATTAGAAGTATTAATTATGAATTAACTAATAATCGAATTAGTCTTACGCATAAGTTAATGAAATGATATATATCAATTTCTGAAATTGATTTCAAAACCTAATAACACTATTAAACTAGAGTTTAAAATTACCTTATAATAATGAGCGGGACGTTCAAATATATCGCACATACATATATTGTAAACACCGATAAATAAGCGCCAAGTTAGCAGTAGTTCTGAGAAAATCTTTTTAATAACGCTTAACGCGTCCGTAACCGGTTTCAATTGACCTGCACAGTTCAACTTATTACTATATCCGTTGTTGTTCGTGAATAGAAACGTGATACAAGGAGGGGGTCATGTTGTCCTGGACGTGGTAGTGAGTCGGTCACAGAAATAGATTAAAGCGTTGCAATAATTATATCAGCGAACGTCGCTTTGTTGATCGCGTTATACCACGTGTAGCGATGAAAGTTTCAGGTTGACAAACGCTTATTGTTATTGTCATACAAATTGGAAAGGTCATGGACCTGTGAAGTGCTTTTGATGAGGGTTGAATTTTTGTAAAGAATTATACCATCCGCATTAGCTATTGTCATTATCTCATTGTGAACCGTCAATAAACTTAAAGGTGGAATTATGACACGTACTCATTTTTGATACTACAGGTTATTATGTACCTACATGTTGGTACAAACAGTGATTAATTGGGAGATGTCTCTATACATTAATAAGAAAGTGTGTTGACAAACGGACTCTATTTATAGTGCAATGTGCCGGAAATAACAAGTTCCTAGTGAATACAGTATTTTATTTTACACGAGGACTAGAATGTATGCGACTCAATGAAATTCTTCAAGTTTTTGAAGATGGGGGCACACGGGTCCAAGGAGAAGCTTTACAGGAGTAATTCTGAAAAATATCCGTCCAAATTGCCTGTGCCAAATGACAAGAAGTATAAAATTGCTGTTAATAGGGAAAGATTCGGATCTTTCGGTACAAGGGGTAAGTTGTTTGAGTAAATATTAATATTAAATTATACGTTTTGCTACGTAGTTTAACCTTTTTTTATGTTACAATTTTTTCATTCCGTTTTGAAATTAGTCTCTATAAGAAATTAGTATTTAAATGTCAAGGTACAACAGAGAACAGAAGAGACACTTAACGTGTAGCAATATTTTTTTAACATGTCATAGTACATACTTGACATTGTGTTTATATACTACATAGATCTGCAGTATATCAGCGTACGAGTATGTATCTCGACAAGTCACTATAACCGAAATTCTCTAGTGTTTTTTTTAAATCTTATCATTATCTTATCAGTTATCTTAGTAGTACCAAAAGGCAGCTTCAAATATGTAACTAGCCAGCTATTAGCTAGTTTAAAAAATTATCATGCAAAATAAGCAATTAATTACAGAATTTTAGAAATGTCGCGTCACGCTACATCCATCTATAATGAATCCAAATACGATTTAATGTATGCAGAAATTTCGAAAGCATATAAAATGTAACATTTGCATCCTCAAGCCATTAGCAGTTAAATAACGATAATGCTGAAATAAGTGCGTCGCTCGCGCGCCCGTGAGCAATACACTGAAACCCTATAGATTCAAAGTTAATCTTCACGTGCAGTGGCCGATGCTCCTATAAAAAGAAATATAACTATAATAAGTACGTCACAACTTTCCACTCATACGTGATAGCTATCAGCCATCGCATGTCATGCTAATGAAAAATATTTTTTCACGATCTTCGCTATCACGCTCGCATTGTATAACGTAATCTTCCCACGGCTTGCGAGAGTAACGATTTTGTGAAATGCTCGCAAGTTAAAGGGTATCGCCTACCTGTGCGTATATTTTTATACATAATATGTGGTGTGTTCTGTCTGATTATTTCTCGTTACTACTGAATTTTTGATATTTGATACATAGTTCATTATTGTTTTTTATACTATGGAAAGATATTCACCATTTATAATCATTTGAAAGAAAAATCAAATAGGATCGTAATTTTTACAGAAAGTCTTGAAATAAACCTTGTTCCACCGTAATGAATATGATTTAATTTGCGTGAAGTAACAAATACATACTAAAGTTTAAAATAACACGATGACTCAGCTATAAGGGTTAGTGAAGAGGGCTATTCGCATCGAGGGTGCTTTAATAGATCTTGCGATACACTATTTACGCAAATTAAACTTTAAAAGATACGTTCCTAACAGGATAGTTTTAAATCAATTGAATTATTACATAATATTTCTATTTAGGTGATGTGTTGTTAAATGACTAACTTCCTTATATATTTACAAACGTTAAGGTCCATATATATACCTACGTATTAATATAAAACAATGACCATCGTTTTATTATTGTTGTTATGGTCATTGTTGAAATTGTTTAATAAATAAACAAATATAAAACAATAGAAATGGACAACGTATGTATTAACATTCTATTGCGTCCACATGAAACAAGACTAGTGAACTGGTACTAAGAATTGGCAAGAAATTTAACACGAAAAGTAATCTGTGAAGAGTACTAGGAACTTTTGTGATACATCGTGTATGTCGGTAGTTGTCTGATATCAATTTTCTGTTCCAGGAAATGGGAAAAAGAGGGAGAGCGCCCCAACGCCCACTACTGCCGGCAAACCCCTGCCAACTCCGGCCCCCCCGCCTGCGCAAAGTGAGTCACTTATCAGTTTACCCTTTAGTATGTAAACTAATAGTTTTATAGGGGTGCATACCGTATATCCTGAGAGCGCTGTCCTTGATTATTGAAAACACCATTCGCTCAATTTGGTCGTACATTATGACTACAGTTCAAAACAAAGTTACTTTCCGCAGTCTATCTATCTGGCTATTTATGATTAAAGTCCTATTTATGCTTACGTAAGTCTTTTAAACTTCCCGACGGATTTAACTACAGGTTTATATATTGAAAATACAATGGAAATTAAAACTATGCGATTAAAGCTGCTTCGAGTTGAATAGACAATATTATTTTATGGATCGAAATGTAAATAAAATATCTAAACATTAAAAACTGAATGCAAAACTTAATTAAGGAAGACAACCTAATTAGACTTTCGCAATAAGTCAATGCTCTGTGTTTTTATCGTTTTATCTTACACTGTATCAAACAAACGGCAACATGTAGCACACCTACATGTTAGTTTCATAATACTATGAGGTTACGAAAGTTTTTGTTAACGATTAAAAGGCGCCTGAGGCGTATAATATTTTAAGTGTGTGCCTTAAAATTATTAACCGATACTGGTTTGAAAGAAAGCAAACTCCAGCTGATCTGTCAAATATATTTGTAATGAATAAAGATACATAAAAATCTCAAATTTAAAAACTCTTGTTTTTGATCGAAAAATTATACACACGAAGAGACGCTACAATTGTTACACGTGACCACATACAGATGTATTTCTTTAAATTATTATGATATCGTGTATATATTTCAGCTAAGAAAAATGGAGTGGTACAGAAGTTATCGTCATCACCGGTGGCGGTGCGGCCGCGGGCATCGCTGGCGCCACCCCCGTCGCCTCGGAAACCGACCCCCAACCGGGTTCCTCTTCAAAGGCCCAACACACTTTCCACTACAAAAGGTAAGTGCCTGTAAGCTTGGCGATAATATTACTAAATGATGGATGAGATGATTGGATGCAGTTTTTTTTCTTTTTTTGTATACTGAGATAATTATTAAATGAATCGGTCTTGTTGGCATTTAGTTACGATGTAGACGCTGTATCTTATTTGTAATTAGTAGGTATTCTATAAAATAACTTTTACTAAAGTCTAAGTTTAACATTACTACAAACAAAGCATTACTAGCAAGTAGCAACAGCAGTTTTTTTATAAGACAAGATATCTCTGTGACATTAATCATAGCGCCCTCTAGTGCTTTACATAGGAATGGTAAATTATGAAGTAGCATGTAAATGTAACACAATAATAGTTCAGCACATTGTTGGTAGGTGGCGCTTAAATAAAAAATATCTCTAGAGTTTCGGATAAATTAATTATTGTTAAATACATATAATAATGCATAATATTATGATTAATTGTAATTTCGTTTGGATGCTTTTATTTTTGGTTCGTAGCGCCTCAGATGAATCCATACTTGGAAGTAAGTTTTCTCAGAACTATTAGATTTTGAAATGATGTTCTACTTCTAGGAACTCAGGACTAGAAAGTTGTGAGACTCATAAGTCGTACTTTTTCGAGGGCGGTTTTAGCATAAAATTGCTAGACGCATTTTGTTTGTTTCTCTATTTAAAAGGGTTTGTATTTTACACTGTTACCATAGTATACTACACTATGTGAACAATTTTTTTTAAATTAATTTCGATCAATTAAATTATGTTAAGATTCCTATTCTATTTTGATAAAATCCGTTTTTACCATCACGGTTTCGTAAGATACCATGAAATTTGAAACATTCAAATAATGTATAATTTGGTCTTTCAATTGGGCACAATAAGTTCTCATTCGTTTATAATGGGTAATTAAGATGATAAATGAATTTTAATGATCGTCGTAATGTGGTAGTGTGTCTGATATGGACTTATATAAGCATTGTTTCAACGTTCGGGAAAAATTAAAATCTTTATTGTTTGGAAAAGTAATATCTGATAAAGGCTTTAAATTTTTAGTGTTAAAATATTTATGTTTTTAACACGTATAGAAATTACATACGGCCTCTTGCAATTTTTACTATTTATTAATAAAAGTATTGCTAAAGAAGAATACTGACAGTAAAAAGGATATATTTAGTAAGTTAGATGGTGATACCCATTCTATCGTTTTTATGGGACTTGACGTTTTTATTTAAATCAATACATCGTTTTATAGCGTTAGGTTAAATTTAATTATAGCATTAATTCTAACCGAAGTACCTTAATTCAGTTGTTGTTTTATTTGGTCATGGATAAGCATATGATAAATGTTTCAAATCGTTTGATCCAGGATTTTCGTGGTCTCACAGCCAAGAAACTACTGATAAAGAGAGCAACTATCAGAGTTTCTTGCCGGTTCTTCTCCGTAGAAAAAAAATGATGGTGTAATACCATGAGGATTCAAAAGTGTTACTATAAGTATGTAGCCTAGTTGAATAAAGATACTTTTGACTTTGAAACAAACATAGGTAAATGCGAGTAACTCTGAGAGAGGCCGTTTTCTTAATAATTCCAAAAAGAATTACCTACAATAAGACCTTTGAAAAATCGTAGCAGTTCGATATTCCTCTACTCACTACTTGTTTTATCCTATTCTGTCTTGTTTTCTTGATCCTCTCATATTTCAAAGAATACATTGATATTATACTACGGTTTTAAGAATATAATTTCATAACGACCTTTAAAGAATTTAGGACTAATCATTGTTTAATTAAAAAACCATATATGCATGTAACAACATACTCAAAAATATTGCACATTTGCACAGTCATAGGTAACGAGCCTACAACGATTAAGCGGCAAATGAAAGTTTTTTACAGAAAACCGAAAGTACGTGTAGTTCTCAAACCCAAAGACATTGTTGTCCGCGCTTCCGACCGACTAGCATCAAGTTGCCATCTATTTAGTGCGTCAAGTGATTGATATACTTCTAAATTATACCCCAATTTGGTGCGGTGATTCAACTCCTTCATGAAATAATCCAACTGTGACATGCTCAGTGTTAAGAACCGTTACAAGTTTGAATTCGGAAAAGCTATTCACGATTTTAGCCATTTTTTTTCTCGACCTTAATTCTAAATTCAAATAAAAGCTATGAGTCCGTTGCATAAATTCGTATCGTTCTTCCAATCGGATAATAAAAGCAGCCGACGAAATTTAATAAACCAGCAGAAGATTTTTTCCAGTGAAATTAATATTCACAATGAGATAGAGGTTCTGAAGAATCAGTGTGGAAAATTAGTTGGATATCGGATTAAAGGTATTTTTTTATTGTTTTAAATTTTACTCTTATTACATAAACATTTTTTAGGCTTGCGACGACCTCCTTTGAAGTTGATTAAATTAATAAGTACAAATAAAAAAAAAGTTAAATGTAATAGTAAGATTTCCATCTTATTTCGTTATTTATTGCAATTAGTTTATTTACAAAAGCCAAAGTTTCTTTGTTATATGAATGTTCTATTCAAATATTTTGCCGCTATATTCCAACACAGAAAAAGCGACATGAGACTGACGTATAGGTTTAGTATAAATTTCCAATACATTGCGAATGGTCTTAAAAGCCCAGAGCTAATGCATCAAAGTGTTTGACTGAAAACGGAAATAGCATGCCATTTTATAAACGGTGCTCGGCTATGTGGGTGGCACTTTGATTGACCGCCCGAGATTTCCATTAAACTCCATACAATTAATATTTGGTATAAATTTGACTTGAAATTATTATGCTCCTATGATAAAGGTACCTACATGACACAAAGGGAATTCTGACCATAATTTTTAATGTAGGAAAGATAATTATAATTTACATTATCTGCATTCTGCATAGTCTATTTTTTAATTTCTTACTTACTAATTATAAGTACGTAAAGATCATACTTAACAAAGTTCAACTATGTTAATCGTCATTGAATGGGTTTCAAATAAAAGTTTAGAAGCATGCGTAATCATGTTACTACCTATACATTAATTAAAATGGGCATAAACTTAATTGCTCAATTCAATAAGGCTAGTAGAAAGTAATTTAACGAGCCCATTACATTAATTTACGATACCATTGAAATATTACCATAATTATCGAAGAGTTTTAATATCAGATTAATATGATAAACTATTAGGAAACACAGATATCGGTCGTTAGGTGATATTAATTGAACGTGGATTTTAAAAGACCAGACTAACGTCAATTAGCGAGTTAATTTCTCGTGTTTCCGGATAGTCAAATTGTCGCTACATAACTCACGACATGGACTCTTAATCCAATCACACGTGTTTATGCACTCATAGAAATAGACGAATATATATAAATTGTAGACTAGAACTAATAATTATTCGGCTCTTTGAGTTGAAGACGAATTTATAAATCATTAAAATATGAATTAAACAGAGTCTCTAAACGTGTGTACCTATATGTAGCCATACAAAATCCTTAAAAACACTGTCGTGTAGCTCCTTAGATAACTGATACATATATGTACCTAAATGTAAAAAGAAAAAATGAGATAAATAATACTTCTTATGAAACACATACAAATAATATTTTATTTTTAATAATTATTATTTTGCACTAAAATACAACCCTCAACTTTCTACTAATTACTACTACATTGCAAATTAAGTAAGTAAAAATTGAACGCATGTATTGAAACCTCCAGTCCCCGATATTTCGAGTTGCGCAATATCACGACTCGGATATAACAGTTTTGGATTTTGAAATAAGTATAATTCGTGTCGATACACTCGTGGGTGGATGTTTCTTTCAATAGAAGAAAGTGTGTTATGCCGACGTGGGTTGTAATAGCAATGTATTTACTGTCAAGACAGAGTGGATAATAGCGAGTGAAAATATTTTACAGCAATGTATCATACGACAATATTAATGGCTTTTTGAAGTTTGCCAATGTTGCCATTTGCATTACGGATAATATTTGTCTAGTTGAATAAATCAATTGTAATTGGATAGCATATCATTTTATATTTATTGATGCTAACATTATAAAGATATAATATAAAATTAATCTTGAAAATTCAGATTCGCAGAACAAAACTAGAACTTAATATTGTTAATTGTAACGTTTGAGAACTTACAATCACGTTTCGATTTTGGAAACAAAATATTTCTTATGATTTTAATTATACGTATACGTAATACGTATAAGGTGGTATCACTGAGACAATTTTCTTCCGTATTTTTGATCCACGCCGACATTGACAATGTAATTGCTGCCATCACTTTCGGTGTCATCGAATTGTCAGATCTCTTCCTCTTGTTAACGAGCGTTTGAAAGCATATCTCCGAGAATCCTATCCCCAGATACTCCCACACTTTATTTATTACTTCCTTACTAATTGTTCTAAGAATTACCTACCGATAAAAAATCTACACAATCAGTTCCGACCTGACTCTTGTTTCTTAATGTACTTGATAAGTCTGCGTAATTTAATTTTCCCCAGCAAGGCTAAATTTAATGGATTTTGCGTCGCAGTTTCCGCAAAATCGGTATCGTGGTGTTAAATTAAGTTTTTATGCTTGTAAATTTGTAATTATTAATTGTAATGGTAACCTTTTTATGCAAAACTTGGGTTATTCAACTTAAGGTTACAAACGTAGACACTACACCGCGTCAAATATAAGACGTAAAATGGTCTCCACACATCGATGTTGTTTGATCTTTGGGTGCTTGAAATTACGTGTGTTTAAAATTCCCCTTTTAGTTTTTCTACTAATTAAATATTTTGGCGTCACGTTACATGTTCAATGTAAAAGTAACACTACACGCATTAACATTAGCCATTAACTAAAAATATTTTCTATTTTTACTTCAGCTCTGTACAAAAATTAATATATGGCTTGTATGTATTTCTTTAAAATTGTCGCCCTAAACAAGTATAAGATACGTAATCTACTTTTTTATAGAAAAAGTGTACTGTGGTATTTTCAAGAATCATCGAGCACATGGTATCAAATTTATTTAACAACTACATTAATTCAAATATTAGCTAAAGTAGGTATAAAATTGCGATTATAATAAGACATGATATACGGGATTGAATTAGATTTTGGCGATGTACTTTTAACTGTTATTATATTATACTAGAACCAATATTTACAGTGTTATATCTTACGGCTATATCGAAGGAACGAAAACATCAACAAAGTATAAAAAAACCTCATCAAACGCTTACGCGACCTTTGTGGGTACGTAAATGTTGCTAATTGTTTTGTAATAGCGCCCACATCCGAGTTAGGTAATCCGAACACGGGTCAACGAGTAACGGCACTCTTCATCGACATCTAAGACGTAAAGTTGAAACACATTGCACAATTTAACTCACTGTTTAAAGACTATTAAACATAATATTGCTTTGTATACTAAAAGCTTATTGAGCACTCATTTTCAATGGTTTAAAACTGAGTTCGTAATTTGTGAGTAGTTACAAATTACAATTCCGTAAAAGAAAACATAAGTTTTTGAATATTAAATTTATTTTCAACATCTATAAATAAGAGATAGAAGATTTTTAAATATGAACTATGAATATATAGGTTTTAGATATTGGATTTTTTTTGATAATAGCATTCGAGTACGTAATGTAAACAAATTTCAGAGACTAGAGCAATTGTTTCTCTTATTTTGGCACTACAGTATTAAGGGGAAGTAATATATCAATTTGAGCGCAGGAATAACCAGATGCGCATTTTATCGTTTCTGGCCAGTTTTCAAGTGCCAAAAACCCATTAGAGGTGTATTATACGATGTGTATAACTCTCCAATAAGGATATTTTTGCATAAGGACTTTGCTTTTGATATGGGAGCACTTATGAATTATTTGTTAACCTCCTTTGTGATAAAACGTACCAAATCTACCTATGTTTTAAAGTATGTAATGGCATAATAAGTTTTACTTCATTTTAATAAATTAAACTTTAGCAAGCAAAATATTTTTAAATAATATGTACGTACTCGTATTTGTGTAACCATGGGAACTTTAACACAAAGAAGCAATTTCAAAATTGTGTGTGAATTTTCGTTTCAAAACATCATAATATATATTGAGATATCTGCTTAACATCTAAGTATAAATCTTGTTACTAGTTTACCAACTAAATATATATGATTTTAACATAAATAATAAATATCATCTAAATGTAAATTAAATACGCAATTAAATTAGTGAGTATGTTTAGTATTATATTTAGAATTGACTCTTGATTTGTAATCCTTTAATTCTTTTAAGATAGATATATGTATTGCCAAATCTACGGATATGAAATTCGATTGGCATTTAGCCAAAATTTGATCAGACAATTTGAAACGAAGAATATAATCCAAAAATACCACTCGCACAAACAAACACTGTTATACAATGCTCAGTACATTGTTCGAGACAGGTTCTGCATGCAGACTTCATTCGAAACACTTGATCGCTAAATGCATATTATGAAGAAAGTTACTTATTTCGTAACAATGCAAATATGGCAATTTCCTTATATAACAGTACAGAGTACAGGATAGCTCGATAACATAACAGCGTTATACCTTATATGCATAAAACTTACCTGATCATTATAAACAACAACACAGTAATTACGTACTATAATCTTTACTCTATTGCTGATAGTGTGTTCAATTGCAGCATTTTATTTTAAAACAAAAAATAACGCCGTTAGTCGAAATGACAAATTGTCTAAGAATAGAGCGAGCCGCAAGACACATTTATTTCTTTCGCTACCGTTTCAGGGCATTATGGCGACGATTAGCTGTTTTATAGCGTGAGTTATAGGCGCTATAAAATTGTTCTTACTTTAACGTCGCTTGTTTTGCGTATCGATGTTAAACTTGGTAAAAGCCAGTACCGTAAGGTCGTATACGCAGTTGGCAGTGAGTATTTTCAATGTCACCTCAATCAATCACTGATCTGTCTAAAGACCGTTTTGGCGCCGAAGCGCGGTTCCGTTGAACAACACAAGGACTATTTACGTACCTTTCATTAGTTCTTAGAAGCAAACTTGCGAGGAAGTTCAGTTTTTGTATCGGAAACTGTTGTATCTGCTCCTTTTTTAAACTTTCTCCGTGTACAGTTTAGAGCTATTCTACGTAACTGTTGCTGTCTTTGGCGTATGCGTACGAATGTTAACTTCTATTAACGGTATTATATTTACTACTTCGCACACGTTATAATTACTTTTGTAATGTGTGTGTGTGTGTGTTGGGTAAAATCTAGTAGATATAACAAAAAGATGCCTATTCAAATAAAAATTTAAATATTTCGTTGTTTATTAAAGATTGCTTTTAAATGCTTCATCAGTTTTAGAGCACAATATTGCTGTTTTGGTATCACAACTAGTATTGTTTTGAGTTTACATTTCCTTCTTGTATATTCAGATTTCAGTAAGAATTATTCCTTAGTTTTGCCTTAGACGGGTGATTTCTGAAAGGTATTCGTATACATCCGTTGGGGAACGTGCGTCGATTGTAAAATAGTAAGTATTCGATTTGACATTGTTTACTTATTGGCTATTGCTAATCGAAAAATGTTAGATTGCGCAAATACCGATCGTTTTTCACCACATTCTTGGAAAAGCATTTTCTACTGCAAGCTAATTGAGAACATCAAATCGGTATCCAATTAACCGTTTATTTATTCCAGCTTTATGGGTTACAACGCCATTAAAAAATTCTGTAGGAATGGTGAGGTAGTTAAGAATGCCATTAGAAACATAAAATTCGGTTTCGACAAAATCGTGATTGTCTAAGATTAGATTATAACTATTAACGAAATAACAAGTCGAGTAAAACATTTTGGTTATAAGACATTTAGGTGCTATGATAATTGTCAACATCATAAATCAACAGGATTTTATCTAGTTTCGACTTTTTAAGTTATGTAAAATATTACAACATGTACAAAGATGATGTTTATTAGCGTTGCCAAACTATTCGACTCAATATTTGAGGTTTGGTTTTATTTTTATTCAGAGCAATAAAATTTAATTAAGATCTAAGAATTTTATTTAGATATTTTTGTTTTAAAAATATATCCTACTAGCTGCTGCCCGCGACTCCGTCCGCGTGGACTTTCATATAAACTTTAACCCCCTTTTCCCCTTCTTTTAACCCCAAAAGAAGCCTGTTCTTTCTCAGGCTCTAGACCATCTGTGCACCAAATTTCGTTCTAATCGGTTCAGTTGTTTTAGCGTGATGGAAAGACAGACCGACAGACAGACAGACAGAGTTATTTTCGCATTTATAATATTAGTATGGATTTATATTTTAGTTACTACTAATCGGAATTGTTATAAGTATTTTATAATGATTAAGTGCTGCGTGAATAGTAACTACCAGACCAGACATAATCTCAGAGACTAAGGCAATGATATAATTTTAATATAATATCATTACTAAGGTATTTAAGGTAAATTATAAAAGTTCGAAACTGGAGGTCTCCGGACTACAGATTCATTCATTATTAGCATTAAATTGTGTTTCATAAAATACAGTTTTGAACGTTATTTTTATAGGATAACGGTGGTGTACTGGTCCGGTTGCAATGGCGTGTCGGCACGCTACATTACGTACTCGGAATACCCTGCACTGTTATTGTAGTTATCGATTATATTCCACTCTATGCTATTATACTGATCTGTTACTATGTAACGGTCACTTCTTCATATTTCCGTACAATTTATGACTTCACATACTTGCGTTCTTCTTTTGTCTAAAAATATTACGTCAGTAATTTAAATGCGATTACAAAATTGCTATTGAAATCGATCTCGACCACAATTATTCAAATTTAGTAAAGAGAAGATAAAACTAGCAGATGTCTTTTATTACCTATCAAAGTTGTTAACTAGCTACCTACATCTCTATACTCTGCCAACGCAATTAATGAAAACGTAAATAGGTTTGTAAAAAGCAAACGTCTCACGTTGATTAGGGTAGATGAAAAGATTAATTTCACCATAAACAAACACTGGCAAGTTAGCAAATTATATATGTACTTATATACAAATATTGCCAGTTAAACAACAGGCAACAATAAAAATTGCATTTTTATTAGAGATAGTTTTAAAGAAAGCTGGTTCATAAACTCTTTTAATCCGATGTGTACTTAGAGGCTATACGCATTATGCATGAGAGTCGCATAACAAAGGATGACCTTATGAATAATAGTTATTATAATAAGGGCGATAATAAATTGAATTGACGTGTTAGACAGGATAAGGAAAGCGATTCAAGCGGCACGTCCTATGTCCGATAACTATAACTTTATTCAACCACGTAGCCAAAATTGTGACGTGAGTCTAGCAGGTTGAATAACATGCTAAATACAACGTGACAATAATAAAGAAAATATATAAATGATTGAGCTCTTTGTACGCACGGGTGCGTGGAAATAAAAAGATTGAATCTGCGAAATTCTAATAAGCATTGTAAGCGTGAAGAAAGTTAAGTTTCCAAGGCATGCATATGTATGCCTCTGTGCTAGATGGGGACCGAGACCACGCTCATGCGATTAGGTATTATTTACGAGAACTGGCAAATTATAAGACTCTTTGTAGAGGGTGTTGAAGGTGAATTTTCGCACGGCGTGGAAAAATATTATAGAACTGTTTTTTCTTCTACATCTTAAAACTTCACGGCATAATGAAGTATATACATAAACTTATTATTTTACTTAAAGAAGGTACTTAGAAGACTTAAATTCATTTATTACTTTACGTAATCAAGAAATAACTTAAGTAATAACTTAAAATTGTATTCAAAGTTACACGTTTTAACGATAAGACACCTAAGACTAAACAAATTATGTCAAATACATGCAGTTGCATCAAACAGTTTACAAACAAATGACACAATAATGCAGCAACAATGACAAAATAGTGTCATGGCAGCCTAACAAAGATCACCGATTTGTATCCTAATTCCGCAGAGAATAGGGCACAGGTTTGACAAAATTGAATAAGTAATTTGTCAACATATACGGAACTAGCGGATATGCACCAGATATACCTACATTCAGTACACGTAACTAATGTCTTCCGGTCAGATTGTTAAGGCTCGGACAAAACTTATGCATTAATTGATTATCAAATATAATCGCCTCAGTCTTACTGATGGATTGAACAAGAAGATATTTCTCCAATTGTCATAACTTAAGTCTCCCCGAAGCGAAGTCGGTTCGGGGAAAGCGGAAGAATTTGTTCTAAATCGTAAATTGAGCATAACGCTGTTATGATAGACTTAAACTATAATATCTATAATTTTTGTCGAATTTTGTGCTTTTTCAGAGATCGATTTCATAGACAATAGTATCTAGGATACCGCTATGAATTTATATAAATGGCAACTAGTTAATATTCTTATGAAAACTCTTTAATATTCAAGCAGAGCAGTTCGCTTTGTGTGGCACAATTTGCATTGTAATGTCCATCCTGAGGACACCTCTGTGTCTGGTCACTGATCTAAATGTGAGGGGACATACTCACAATACAGTGAATTTTATGGGTAAAATTGTTGTAAATCGTATACAGATTATTCGCAGTGATCTTAACGCGACTCTATTAATATGAATATATTATATCGTTACCCAAATTATCTCTTATATAATTCGTTAACGTTACGAGATTATGGTAATCTCATATCTTTCGTAATAATGTTCTTGATACATTTAGAGAAGGCTTAAATGAAGTTTACGTAAAAATTACGGTAGGTATAATGATTGTCATAATTAATTACCCCTTTTAACTTTATATATTATAACCCAATATTGATTTCATATACATAAATAAATTCATTTACAATTACATTACGGTATAAATTAAAAACACGTAAGTTGTCGGGTAATTTTCTTATCTTGTCCCTCAACTTTCCACTGAGGTCGTTGAACTGTTTAGTTCAATAGGGAAAAGTGCGTGCAAATGTTGATGGATCTATGGCTTCACGTTAGACTCTTATTGTGGCTGCCGCCATTATTTTCAAATGGTTACCTATTAAATTACAAATATTGATAATCGCTGTTTACTTTCCACTCATCGTACTTGCGGTATTGTTTACTTATTCCACGCAATTTGTGAACAGTAGGAACTACAAGTATTCGTTAATGTCAGTTTTAATGATAATTCGATTTAAGATATTACTATTAGCAGAAAGAGTTTACGTTTGAAGTATAGTAGTGTGTCGATTAGAATCTTGATCAACGAATTTTGTGTTAAACTAAACGTTCTCAGAAGTTAAATGCAGGGTTAATTTACCCAATGCTGTAACAAAAACAGTTTAAATAAACAAATTATATTTTCGTGAAAATCCTATACGTCTGGTTTTTACTGTATGATAATGAAGGAGTTGTTCGAGGAGCATTGCTCAGTGTAACACATAGCGGTCTCGCGAACACACGCACGGTACATGTCTATTTGTGTTTGACTGTCAAACATTCTAGCAATATGTGGTTGAGGGGTAGTGAAGTGCTGTGCCCAAGTGGATGGATTTTATCGGATATGAGCTAGCAGATTTTGGACAATATGTTTTTGGACGGTAAAGGTTAGCATTATTTTGTTTTAAGATTTAAATAATTTAATCTGACCAATAAATATTTTATTTCTTTAAAATACAGTGTATATTTTAAGAGGGTTAAATATATATCAAACATATTATGTGTCGTGATTACGCAGAAATTTAGTACCTTAGGCAGAGAATAAAATACTACGATAAAAACGCTAGGCGCTGCGGAATTGAGGTTCCCCAAAGGTAGTAAATTTGAATGGTTGTATAAAAAATATTTCATACAAACTTAAATTAAAATAACAAAATTTTTCATTTGTCCATTCTAATGACGAGAAAAACGGTATAAGGCAAGTTTAATTAGATTTTTTTGTTTACATCGAACGTGTAACTTTATTACTATTTTAAATGAGACTTTGAAAAAGTATATGCAAAAGTATAGGTATGTAAAAAAACTACTGAAAATTAAAGAGCAGAGAAAAATCCCTCAGAAAAGTATAAAAGTAACAATCTGGACATGTGTGAAAGTATTACTTAATTAACCAATTTAGCCTTCGAGTTGGGTAAAGTCACGAAATAAGAGCATAACCTAGACATTATCAGATTGTTCGATGTATCATTGTGTTTATTATACTTAGGTACACAGCACCTTTGCCTTGAAAACGCGCCAGGAATAAAATCATATCATTTATAATTAATTTCCGTTACAAAATTTATTACGGGTAATAAAGTTTCGTAAATAACATAAGACCTGGATTTGCAAAAAAGATGTGTCTACTTTTTACTTGTGTTTGAAAGAACCTATGTTATCTATGCTATTAAAAAACTATTTTCTTTTCTAAAGCCGGACGTTCAACTGTTAGTATTACTATTAATTCTTTATAATCATGTTCTAGTGTTGTGAAACCTAGGGTGTTAAAACAAAAATAGTATCAAAATATAAACTATATACTCATATAAGGCACATTCGTCCTTGCTATACATTAACCGCATTTTACCGCAGGCGCCTAAATAACTTTGACATTTGCATTGGCAAAACATTGGCGTTGTAATGCGATATTATTTGCTCATATCCGGCTTCGTTTTAACAATTGCATAATTATGGCTCACATGCAATGTTAATTGGCACATGGAAGTTATTCGGTGTTAATGTAACGTTTCAATTGAAAAAAATATAGGTGGTAATTATGTCCAAGGAAGTATATAAAAAGATTTTAAGTACTATATTATCAAAGAATATTTATACAATTAACGGGTTTGATTCCTTTGTTTAGGCACTTTTAATAAGAGGGAAAAGTTGTACATGATAATCGAGAAAAGTTGCTGCGCATTCAGATACTTATATATTTATTTCCTTGGCTGCTTGCCAGCGCACATTACCTGGCCATTCTTTACGAGGTCTGAGGCCAAGAAAGCGTTTATAATTAATTAATAATAACTATAGTATGATTTCTTTTATAATGATATAACCATTACCATTCGTATTAATTTATTTCGTACCTAAAAATCGTCTTACTTTGAGCGTTAACTTTTTTCCTTTAAAGAACGAATGAGACGAATAACATTTTCATTACAAAAATACTATTTTCTCCATCTTGTGAAAGAAGTTACGCGAAAAAACAAAGTGGATTAGCTCGTTCCTTGTTACTCACAGATTCAGCTTTCACGTGCCGACAAAAAAATTTCAAGCCGTCTAACTTTTAGAAACTGAGTATTTAATCGTATCATGGCGTTGCATTGAATGCAGTAGATGTAATAACTGCAAATGTTTAATGTATAATACGCTGGCATGTCAACCGACAACTTGTTGTTTCCGCAAAGACCAAGCCTATGCATTTTAACTTATTTCCACCTTGTGCTTATGTAATTTCTTTAGTGCAGGTAATTGTGTAAGACACGTTCTAGTATTTTATTCCGTGTTAAAAAGCATGTATTTTTAGCAACAGACATCAGAAGCTTGTTGTATAACATGTTTATTTTACGCAAAAATACGGTATTTTGCATATACAGTTGAACGTGAAGAGAAATCATTGCTTAGTTAAGACTTTCGCACATTAAGATGCCTGGTATGATTATGCGTTTTCAAGAACCTCGATTCACACTCGTATTACTACAAATCGTTTAAAAGTAATATATAAAGCATTAAGATCATATTATTATAGGATTGAGAATAGTCATCATGATGACAGCGATATAATGATATAAATAAAATAGAGTTACTTTCTATCACAATATTTATATAAAATAGGGACCAAACTTAAAAATTATATTATATAAGGTATAATAATAATTTGAAATTTCGTAAAAAATAAACCTCCTCCCCCTTGAAGTCGTTTAGAAAACATTATAATCATTTTATCTGTGTTTATTACATAAGAGATTGATCAACTTTGGTGTTTTTATCACAATAGTTTAGATAGTACAGACAATAAAAGACTACAGAGACTCTGTTAACGTCGTCGACTCTTCCTAAATCCTATAAAGTCTCGATAGAATTAATAACTCCAAGTTAAATATCTTTATTCAACTAGACTTCATACGAGTATAGTAAAACTTTTGAATCGAAGAAAATAGGTATATGAAGGCTTTATTTTTGTATCTTTTTAACTATTCTTCGTATAAGTGAAAGGCTTAGAATTGAATTTTATTAAAGCAAATAAATCTAAATAAAATAAAGTATCAATTAAAAATTTAAAATGTAAATGCAGCGGATGTTTGGAAAGTGGCCACGCTGCTCTATTTTTCTAATCAAGATTAGTCGTTAATAACAAGACAAAAATGATACGTCGTGTAAGCTAATGGATAATTGATTGCGTCAGATTAACATATGTTAATTAACTAGATTGTTATGTAATCGTCTGCTATCTCTTTTATTTCCAGTTGTCTAGGTCTTATTATTTAATACGTAGTGCTGTAGAGTTAGGTAAAAGTTATGTTGTTTATAGCAGACTCATGACTAGTTGGAAATCAGATTTATACACGTTGTTGTAAAATGAAAGATGACAAAAATAGCATACTTAATCTGGATATATAACCTTGTTGAAATTAGGGCAAAATTTAATTAGGAAGTGCAAGTTTCAAGAACGGCCTTTGTTTGCAATTTGCACTCCTTTCTTCACACCGACGGACAGATGTGTTTTTATGATGTGTCATTAGCGTCCTCAGATGACAGCTTTATTACTTACGATAAAGCTGCAAACGCTAACCTTAAATCATCGTGAAATCTTCAATATTATTTTAATCTCAATTTCATGCTTAGTGAGTGTCCATTTGAATGATAGTTTTTTTTCTTATACTTTATCTGCATGAAAAACAACATATTTGTTTCTGAGAATAATTTTATACATGGTTTATTTATTTGTCCATATCAATCAAATAATTAGAGTTAAATCAAATCTTAACCGTTCATGTAAATGTACAACGTCGGAGCGACGTCTCAAAGTTAACTTTGATATATGAAGTCACGGCATCTAAAATAAGATATGCAATCATCGTGTACTATTTTGACATGCGTTTATGGCGCTTCGCAAGTGTCACCGGTGCGCGAAATGACCCTGCTAGGGCGAGCAGACGATCTCGGCCCCCTGACACACATACAAACATCACTAATTTTAGATTTGTGAATCTCACTCCAAGCTAGACGCAAACAGATGGATAATATTAATAGAGCAGTTACAGAGTAGAAATATCAGTGTAAACGAACTGAAACGATCGATTTTTGCGCCTACGCATGTTGCGATATGTGCGTTTCTTTTCTTGCATTAATATTTATCGGATTCGTTGAATGCGTGATTTAATAGATTTCATTGTTGACTATAAAATACTTTGATTGATTAGTTTGCATAATAAAACGTGTCGATGTGCAATCGATAGGACTCAGGGTCACTTAAGCAATGTAACGCCTGTTAGACCATTAATAGTTTTGGTTAAAATTCGAGATTTTATTATATCCGTTACGAATTTACTGTTACGACGTAGGTATCTATCTGAGAACTATTTTATTGCTACTTCACATACCGCAGACTTCGTGCATTTGATGGTAGATATAAATATTTACGTCGTTATATTAAGAAAGCGAATATTTCAATAAAATATTTCGATATTTTCCTGGAAATCATAAGGAAATACTTAACTGTGTGTCAATACGTGGACCAAATAATCGTTTGTTAATGTTTATATTAACGTTTAAATATTTTCTTAGTGGGTATTTTAACTCATCATTGGGGTCAATGAAATATTTACTTCCTTTTGAAGGTTGTTATTGGAAAATATTTTGTTATAATATTATCGTGTCAAATAAATAATTAAAAAATAAGGAAACACTTATGATTTTCAATACGATTTTATTAATCTAACCAGTAGTAGTTGGTTAAGTAATTTTTCGGAAGTACAGAAATAGTAATTCAGTGACACGCTTCATTGAACTATTTGTGTGGAAACACTTCTTCGTAACGTCTCTATTTTACTGTTTACTTCTAAAGATACAAATAAAATTTTCAAGTAAAATTACGTATTCGTCGGTAATTCAGGCAATCGATTAATATTTTCGAGTTCATTGTCTTAAACTTTATAAAAATAATAAACAGCTATGTAAAATGTGGCTATTAGGATTGTAAAAACTTTCGTTTGTTCGATATTCAGAACATGTATCAATGGCAACCCGTTACCCCGACATATCCAAAAGTGTTACAGTACATACCATTAAACAAGGTTTTTCTTAACCAATTATTTTTGTATAAGAAAATTTTTCTTTTTTCTCTCATATCTCATTAGCTTCAGATTAGCGCATCTAAATGCATTTATAAATCTAATTTCTTGACAATCTTGAATATATTATAGTTATGCACGATAGGATGCGTTCACACTGGCAGCATACATATTTCAATGCAATAATTTCCTACTTAAGTGGACAAATGGCGAAGGTACTGGGCGTGGGTGCGTTTATGAATACGACAATGTTAGGGCTGTTACATAACGCATGTTATACAACAAGTGCGCAACATTTGCTCATAAACATAGCTAATATTACCAAGCAGTTGCTACCCGCAGCTCCACCGCCCACGAATTTGATTTCACGTAGATTTTATATCGGAAAAAAATATTGCCCGACAACTCTTCGTTTGGAGTACATACATAAAACATTTGACGCACAGGTACTTAACGATACATATTCCATTTCTGACTTTATGGTCGTTGGAAGTATTTGATTTCTTTGATTTATGCACCACAATTAATTAAAAAAATCATATAAACAGAAATACAATCTAAATTTCAATGAATATGAGTACAATTCACAGATGTCTATATATATCTACTATCTATCGAGTATAAAAGTTTTAATAAACACAAACTGAGTAGTTAAATTCATCCTTAGTTGCTTACGTCCTTGTTAATTTGATAACTGGATGACGCTGCTCCAAATTGAAGCCCACACGCGACTACGCTGACCCTCCCGTTAGCGAGAGATTTACGAAATTAGATGTTAGTCCATAGAAATTTATGTTTATGGGTAAAAGATTGCTGGCCTTATTTATTGTTATTTACGTAACTACTTAATACAGATTTTTAGTCATCAATTTGATTTATGAATACTACCAAAATTTAATTTAGTTTCAATTAAAACATGAGCTTTGTTCAGGTACAATTTCTTTAATTAGTTTATCTTAGAACATATAATGAAGAAAGAGAAATATAGCCGTCGGGTTTGACGAATTTAGCTGTATCATTGATCTCTGCATCATTTAATATGTTGACGGAAATAGGATGTTGCTAAACAGTGCAGAACATCAACAAGGATCGTCAATGGAGCGCGTGGGAAATAACTATTTATAAAAACCGGCTCTGTGGTAGGTACGTCTAAATAGAATGTCAATCTTATTTAAACTCAAAATATGTAAACGGGTCTATAAATAGGACTCACTAGAACTAAATATATGGCCATGCTAAATGAAATATTTATCAATGGTATAAGAAAGACGCATAGCTCCTAATATAAACAATAAAAGAATAAGTACTGTACAGGGCCAGGTATGTGGGTTTACTCGAGATAGCCGTAAAAGACTAAAACGGATGGTACGCTTAAGGTACTACCTAGTTCAAATATGTAGCATCCAGTTGACAAGCTCGTTAAAAGTGCATGGAGGTGATTATTATTCTGTTGGGTTTTACATTAATTTCACTCGTGCTTTGCTTTTTAACATATATCAGTTAGATTGCAATAGTTGTTTAATTTTTATATTAAAATTCCATATTTATTGAATTCTCCGTCAAATTTTCTATATGTTATTTCGATTACCTTTGAGAAGAAAAATGTTTTCTTATTTTGACTATATAGGTGGAATATTCTTCTGTTTGTATATTTACTTTCTAACATGTACCTGAAAGACGCAAACGATGTGATTGTCATTTTAAAATAATCTATATTTAAAACAGAACAGAAAACAATAACAACAATTTGTGTTAATGGTTTTAGAAATTAGTATGACTGATACTGCTTTATATCTTGTCGCATTATCCATGGCAGTAAAATATAAGCCATAACTCGTCTTTTCTTTTAAATGAAAACAAAAATAATAATATTACAGTCTATTGCAACAGTTTTGCTATGAGCAAAAAGTAAAATTACAAATAAAGGTAAAAACAAAAGTTTAGGAATCGGTGTTAACGCGAAAATGTTGTTGGTTATCATACCGTAATATCTTTTCATTTTATTGTCTTAGTCCGTGATGCCATTTAGCGTGTCGATCGAGCGCTTTGATAAAAGCTGTTTGTATGAAGATTCACAACAGTCCTATTTCTGACGTCACGATAACATCAACAATGAGAAACGTATTTCTGTTTGTTGTATTGTTTTCGATTGTTTTAATGATGTCGTGAGAATTTTATTGTGTAATTAAAAACAAACGAAGGAAATAGTGCTCGCCGCTGTTGGTTGATGTTGCTAATTAACAATTTGTAAACAATTTCTAAATCTGGGACTAGTTGTTCGTTAAGGAAAGACGTGGTAGAATTTTTCATTTTAGTTAATGAAACTTTTTTAATTCATAAAATAGATGTACTAAATCAAATGGTAGATTTTTTTTTGTTATAGTGAATCGAACGAAACGAAACTAATATAACGAAACATCGTTATTGAACATGTATTTAAAGAAATATAAAATAGTGTCTATAAGTCTTGGCACAAGAGTGTGCCAACGTGTTATATTTCCTGATACACTTTTGCGATGCGTGGGCTAGGTCGTGACTCGTGTCGTTGAAGTAATAATATATTTTGTACCAGGTCCCTTTGCTAAAACGGGGTCACACAAATTGCCGAATTCATTTCGTAGGTTGCTACGGTTTTCCAAATAAATACGCGTTGTTTGAAATACTTCTTAAATCTCTAAATAAAGCTTAGTTGTCTTGCAATTTTAGGTAAGTAATTGATTGCAATTTGTGCAAATTACTGCTATCTCGCTAAGTTTACTATAAGCGTGCCTTTTCGTTGTTCCGCGGTTGGATAGTAGTAGAATGTTTTGGATACTACTGTAGCTTTTAACTTGCACCATTGTCTTCTTCGCGTACATAATAGTAACGTATGAAATATTTCTATGAGAAAATTTTGCGTGAAATCATAAAATTACCTATACATTTTTAGTCCCGAATCTTCGCATTATTGCTATGTATTGTAGGATAATTATAAAAGGTATATGTT
>DWAJ01000847.1:0-27479 GCA_018238005.1 Eurema mandarina
TTCAAACATGCATCAATGATAAATTAACAAATATTTAAACATTAACCAAACATCAAATAATTTATTTTAATAAAATGAATGTTGTCAACTTGCTAACAAGTTGACCAATTCGGCAAAAACTTTCCATTTATTCCTTACACACAAAGTAAGAAAAGAAAATATTTGTATATTTTAAATGAGCTTTGCTTATTTTATCTAGCTAGCTAATAAAGAAGATAGGAGATATGATGCTGATGATGATGAAAAATATATAAATGAAATTAAAATATCCAATGAAGATGAAAAGATTAAAATATACCGTAATAGTATTGCTGTTATTAGGGGCATTGTCACCGGCGGGACCCTTCCTTCTTTGCAATAATACTTCGTTTTCACGTGAGGCTCCTTCAGCCTTCTTTTGTTCTACAGGAACAAATCTGAAAAGTGGAAAAAAAAGTAAAACGATATGTTAAATGATCCATTCTAATTTTATAAAACTGAAGAGTTTGTTTGAATTGTGTGCTAATCTTAGGTACCAATTAAAAAAATTATTTCTGTGTGAGATAGTCCATTTATCGAGGAAGGGTTTAAGTTATGGCTATTTAACATTAAGCTGGGACCGATAGAAGCGAAGCAAAAAGAAGTCCACGACAGTACGATATGGATCAAGAAAAAAAAAACATTTACGCAGAAGTCCTTTTTATAATATTTATTTAAACTTCTTACTCGCGATCATAACAACAGAAATCGGCTGTGACGAAGCCGTAGGCAACACCTAGTTTCGGTATAATATTTTTATTTTAAAATAAATAATACACTTAACATGTTTACCTTAACTTTGCCTGAAAGTTTATGAATGAGATTATAGAGTAATATATTTTCTTACTTGAGATCCTGCAACATGTCCTTGACATTGTACATGGTTATGAGCGAGGTAGCAGCTGCAGGGATGATGATGATGGGTGTTCGAGACGGCCTTTTGCCCCCTCCCGCCGGTGGACGTGCCGCTGTTACCGGCAGAAGTTCTTTGCGACCGGGAGTACTAGCGGGGCCATTTTCTGTAACAAATTTTTTTTTTTTTCAAAAAATAGCGGAGAAACGTGAAGGAGGAATATATAATGTTGAGCAACCACCTCTACTATACTGGTATGATACAAATTATTTAAACGGTTGTTTACACTCCCCGTCCCCTAAATTCCATTATGTAATACTTGAATATTCCCTAAGCAATTAAAAGAGAGGGTATTGTCAATGAAGTTCGGGAAGACATTAACGCAGCCTACAAAAAGTCTATACTTCTTTTTTATGACCATTATATCTTCAATAATAAATACTACAACAATATTCTTAGAGTTAAACTCTCTTCCAGTATCCACCTTTTCTTGAGATAATAATTTGGATTTTCAAGAGATAAGGAACATAGAGCTCTAAGCATATACAAGCTCTACTCAGCATGACATGAGATTTTGTTGAAATATATAATTCCACAATTAACTTGCAAAAGCATAATAAACTTACGAGGCATTTGTCGTGGATGGCTGGGTGTGGGCGGAGCGCGCGCCGCCACGGGCACGCTGGGTCCCTCCGTCACAGATTTTAAAGTCATACCATGGTAAGTTCCCATAGTGTCGATTTTGAAACCCTCAGTTTCTGAAATTCAACATATAACAAATTTGTAAAAAATATTTCATAAGTTGAAAGTGTTTCTATGAAAAATAACATATTAAGCATATTCCTCAAACTTGGTTGTTTCTGCATGACACTAAATAAATAATATGTGTAGAGTATAGACAGTACAATGGTAAAATTACTTGCTATAAACTTGTAAAACCTAATAACTACACTTTTATCACTGCGCTTAACACACTTTTATGTATAAAATAAAATTCACCATTGTATAACAATTAAAACGAATTATACCTTCTTTCTGCCTAATAAACCTCTCCTGATCGTATCTGTTATACTGTGTCTGCTGTGTAGGGATGGCCGTAGGCTGCGGAAGAACTACTGGCTGGGGTCTTGGCACTCCAGCTCTGCCTTCTTCACGAGCTTTTATACTTCCAAGTAAAGCTCCAATACTTTTGGCAAATACCTTAGATGACATGCTTATTATAACACTTATAATAGATAACACAACACAAGAGACTGATGAATGAATAGTTGTTATATAAACATTTATCAGTACTATAAATAGTTTGACTCTATGGAAAAGCTATACTTACTTTGCCATTGCTTTGTAAAACTGTTGTCCTGGTCCTCCATTGTCTTTCTCTACTTATTATATCTTTTGTAAGATCTACATCATAATCCAAAATAGCTCTTAAGTCTGAACCCACAACTCCAAGTGTGTCTGAATAGTCATTGCTTTTGATTGTTGTCCTTTTCTTGGCTAAACGTTTCGCTTTTATAGCAGCAATTTTTTCCACTGACATAGCCTCAGACAGAGATCTATTCAAAATATTAGATATAAATTATTTTGCTCTTGTGAATGCAAAAAATTTACCAGCAAAATTAACATGTTAAATGTTGCCAAGATGGGAGCGTGACTTGCACTGTTGATAAATTATTAGATTCCATGGAAATCCTATCTCTAAAAAGCCTAACTTAATATACTTACCTCAATAGCCCCAGTTACTAATAAGAAAATTCCAATTCTTATTAAAACTATTTTTAAAATGACCCCAAGAAGTAACTTACTTAATATTGTCAACTGTGACTGGTGCCTCCTTCGGAGCATCGAGACGAGCAGCCAGTTGCTCCCGCACTTTTTGCACATGAAGCTCTTCAATACGAGGTTTCTTAGCTGCTGATTCACCTCCATCATGATCATGAGTACGCTTCACCTATATATTAATTAATAATGAGTTATTACAAATGCTAATATGATTATTATTATTTAATGATTCTAATAAAAAATAATTGTAACCTGAGTTGGAATTTCCAGAGGCGCACTTTTATCTATTGAGGAGCATGTTGCTGTTTCACCATTTAAATATGCAAGTAACTCTTTGCGGTCAGGACGACAGACTGGTGGTATATTTGCTGCCTAAAATTTTACTTTATATAAAAAACTTATTTACAACACCTGTACATTATTAATCATTGCTTGATGTATTCATTCCCGAAGTTTAACAATTTTAATTTATTTTGAAATATTCTGTCAATATTTTAAATATCTTAATATTCTTGCCAAAAATTTCATTATAGAAAGAAGTATAATCACTCTATTACAGCAAAATTAAAAGCCATTAAAACAATTCAATATTATATTGAATATGACAATTCATAGTATTAAATAGAAAACAAGTTATTTGCATTTGAAAATTTCAGTAGGTTGTGCAGTTCAATAACTGATAAAAATGCTATTTTAAAAATAACTTACAGCTGCTTGCTTAACATAGACAGGATGTGTCAAATGAGTGTTCTTAAGAATAAATAGCAAGCATTCTAAGGTGTAATATTCCTTTTCACCTCCTTCTTTGCCAGAACTAAAACAGAAGGAAAGAGAATTACAAAACAATTGTTAAATATTTAATGTTAGGTTACTTTACTGTCAAACCAACTTACCCCCACATAAGATAATTTGTTTTAACATTTTTGGGCCACGAGAATTCACCAAATATAATTTGATTATCGCGCTCAATTATTTCTTTTTTATTTACATTATATTGTCGAAGTAAACTCAACGGATCCGCCATGATTAGTTAGTCTTGCTGGCTGTAATACACAATCCAAATGCCACTTCAATGTAGATAGTGATAGCTTAATGAACAACAAACATTATTTAAATAAACACCACTTAAAATTAAGTACTTTTATTTATATTTCACTGAACAACACAACTTAAATATTGTTGATAGTTGATACACGATGTCAAACGTTCCATTTTTCTATTCAAGTCTGAGATGTCACTTTCTTTGAAAACAAACCACAGGCTATACATTTTTACATTAGACGACAATAATCTATTACATCACACAATTTTTTTAAGGATGAATGTGCATTGTGGAGTAATTGATAAATAAGTGAATTTGAATATAAATATTCTATAGTGAGTCTTCAATATTGGTTAATAACATTAAAAAAAAACATTCGCAATAAAAAGTAATATGATACATTACCAAAAACACTTATTATATATTATAATTAAGTTATAATGTAAAAGTTTAATTATTATATAAAATTTAATTTTTGTAATGCTTAAAGAAAATTATCGCAATAATCTGATTTGTTTATACAACACTAGGAACAACAGAAGTTGACAGAACAAAAATACAGTGTCTAATATGGCTGCCGGTCGATTCATAATTTACTTTAAGCAATAAAACTTTTCAAAATCGTGAAATTTCAATAAACTCTAATAATATGACAGTGGACTAAATATAATAAAATAATGACTTCAACTCCAAAGTCTGAGAAATGCGGGCAAGGTAAGCAAATTGTGATCTTACATTCCACTTGAGCCTACTAATTTATTGGTATTCTACTTTTGTACTTCTTATAAATAGAAATGCTTTTGCATATTTATTCCATAACATAAAAAGAGGAATTCCCTATTAACGTGTTCTTTAATTTTTTATAAAACTCTAGTCTATATTCATGTCATTTATTACATTTTACTATATAAATAAAAAACAATAATGTGTACAATATATACATTATGTCGAACGCTCTGAAAAATATTTTTATTAAGTATTGTAGGTATATAAAAGTTTTAGTATTACTTTTATTTGATTTGTTAATAATTAATTGGATTTACGAATAAAATTCTAGACATATAAAGAAACCAAACTGTTATCAATAACATAACTATAAAAAAAATATTATTTTAGAATAAAACATATTATTTACATCCTTACTTAATATAACAAATACAAAAGTAGCTCTGTATCTTTATCTATTACTCTTTCATGCTAAAGTTCACCTTAAGTGATATTAATGAAACTCAAATTACTCAATCCAAATATAGTCAAGTGTTTTGGGAAGGAGATAATATACAGGGCACCTATTTTCTTAAAAAAAAAAGTTAAAGAGTTAAGGGACAATTCACAATGCTACAAATCAAAGCTACCAAATATATAGAAAATTTATATTTTATTTATGAAAATGTTAAATGTTAGATATGTAAAATTATTTTATAATGCTTATAATCCTAACTATTATTATTACATAAACAACATTACAAAATATTACAGCTATTTTTTGTTTTTATTTTGTTGAATAATGTTAATGTAATGCATGTATTATGCTTTTATGATACAGTAATATGGACAAAGGTGGAACAATTTCATGAATATTTTTATTAATGCATAAATAATCCATTTCGTAAAAAAAATATAAAGATGAAATTTATTTTCAGTCTTGTAACTCATATATAAAATTAGCCTATGTGTATGAAAAATATTTTTGTCAATTTAAAATATAAACCAGCCAAGTTTGTATTGTAATACATATACATAATACTTCTTACTTAGTTGTCTAACAATTTTGTAGTTTTTTTATAATAAAATCATTACTTAGTATGAAGCAAAGTCCCCGTCTTGTCTGTGTTATGTATGCTGAAATCTTTAAAAGTACACAGCTGATTGTGATGCTGTTATTTTTATCACATAGAGTGATTCAAGAGGAAGGTCTATGTGTATAATACATGCATAGAAGGGGTGAAACCGCGGGGAGTGCCTAGTATTATAAAATAGCTCGTTCTAAGCATGTAATCTGCCTATTAATATTTTTCTATAATAATTTATTAGATTAGCTTTAAATGGTAATAGACATACAATTTTCCGATTATAATAAACATGGGTTTAAATGTCTTATTTTTTGCAATCAAATGTAAAATGAAATCAATTATTAGGCATAAACATTTCAATATAATATATTAATATTATAAAGAAAAAAAAGTAAAGAATGTAAAGCTCCTGAACTATATGAAATCTATATTATTTGAATGCTAAATCAGAGAAGAATATCAAAAAAACAATTCACGCAAAGTAAATATAAATTAATTTAAAATGCCCTTTTGAATAATAATAATCAACAAGCCAATCTGAGCTCTGTTGTGAGAACTTGCGCAATTTGTACAACTACAAACAAAATGTGTACAATAAATATGAATTATATTTTAATGCAATGCGAAGATCGACCGGCGCATAGTATCCGGCGGCCTTGTTCCTCCGTGCCGTTCTGGCATGAGAGTTAAACGCCCTATCGTCGGGACATTAATGAATTTACCTATTATATTGCACATATACTTCGAAGGTCTTAGATTAATCGAATAGGTCATAGCCGTTTGATTTTTGAAGCGACCTTCATTGATGGGTTATTCATAAAGTTTTAATTAATTAAGATAACTTAAAAGGTCAGTTTGTTTTTGTCTTCAAATCTCCATAATATTATAAACTTAACGACGTCTGCGTCTCTTTATCCTTATACACTGTTTGATAATCTTGTTTCTTTATTTAATTTCGCAACAAAATATTATAAAACGTCTTACGCCTCATACATACGTGGTTGAGCAAAATATCAAAGACATACGATCCTAAACAATTACATTTATAAATAAAGAATCCACGATATATAGAAGAAAATTATGCGTATGTGAAAACGCGTAGTTTGTTTAAGTTTCTACTAATATGTGAAAGTAGTTTTCGTGCTTCCCCGGTCGTATAAATTGGCCGTGAAGTGAAAATTCAAAATAGTACTACGTTGTCCCAGTTACTGCGCAAAGTCTCGTTAAATATAATTTATTCAACTTAATATTTCTGTAAGAAAACAAACACTTAATAAATAAAATAGAGTTATGTATTGTTATAAATGTAATAATTACTTTAATGACTTACGGTATACGCTACTTTACTATAATTACTTTAATAGCAATTTCAGTTTATAGCCATAAAAGAGCCGACTCAATTTAATAGCACATCTTGGTGAGATAATACATATTCTGATGTCGATCAATATCGTATCGATGCAATAAATGTGGTTTGCCGTAACGGTCAGGGAATTTGAATTCATGGGACTGTAGTTCCATTTACAATTGCAAGAGCCCGGTTGTCGGTATATCTTTGGTGTGATCTCTAGATTTTGCCGGATAATATTAGGTTTGAGAAATATGTTATTAGGCTTTTTCGGGTTCATAGATACCAATTTTAAAAATTGCAATTGTTTTCATACCACTTTTTTTTCTTCATTTTTTATTCGCTAAAGGTATTAACTAAGTAATGCTGGTAGTGAGAAAAACGTAACCAATACCTATCAGGATCCAAGCAGTCGAATACGCATTCATTTGTTTAATAAAAATTAAATGTATAGTAGTTCCCAAATATAATTGTATCTGTACATTATTAAATGTTTGACTTTAGTACGGCTTTAGCCTATCTGCAAGCTCTATAACGGGACTTCGACGGAGACTTATACCACCGCGACCGCCTAGTCTCTGTATCCTACATTACATTAATGTGGCCTTTAAAGCTGTTCTTAAAATATTATCACGAAGATATTACGTAATTTCAAGTGATTGAATATGTTTAAATAATTACAAACCAGTTAATTGATCTATCAAGGTAACATTTCCGGCTCTTCATTCATACGTTACCTCCATTATTAAAATGAGTATTTCGCATTAGAATTCTAGGTCATCCGATATAATAAATAACTAATTACATATTATTACTGCTCACACAAAATGATTACTTATTCGCGTTATTTAAGAAAAATGCATTAAGTAATCTATCCATTAATGTTTCGTGGATGTAATATCTGAAACTATCATAAAGCTGTTTCTGAATGTTAAGATCCGTTATGGGGAACCCATTTGCACTCGGCACAAGTCATTATTTCCTGCATTACCTCAAGCTATTCGCATAGCTTTGTTTGCGCAAATGTTTGTTTGAATGCACAAAGTGCCTTGCGAATCTTGATTGAGGTTGATGTTGTGTTACGGCAGGTTGGCTAAAATGCCTTAAGTGCCGACTGGTAATATTAGAATTTGCCGATGTTATCGTTCCTTTTGTTGAAAGTGAAAGGCGTGTACGGAGTACTTGACAGTCTTAATTCGATATTTATCTCCGATCTCTAGTCATCCATAACGTAATGCACGTATTTTGTAAGATGTGTGTGTTCGTGGTCTACAGTAATTTTCAAACTATGGTCATTATAAACTTATAAGTGGTAATGATGTTGTATCCACCAACATCGTGATTGTTATATGTTGTAAGAAATAAACTTAAATACCCACAAACACCGAAGCAAGATCAATTTTGGTGTGATGAAATATATATATACACACACACACACATGCACAGAAAAATAATTTACAACATACGTAATTCTCAAACAAAGTAAATACCAAAATATTATCATGCCATTTATCCCACTACTGACTAATATTATTAACATTTAAACATACTTTGTCTAATCGATTCGTCTTAAGATTACAGTTGTTACAAAAGTTTTAAATGGTTAAAGAATAGCAACTACGTCAAATCTTGCACAACAGCAGGACTCGAAACGTGTTAGTATGGTTATTAAAGAAATGGTTATTAAAACCGATATACAGTTGTTTTAAGAGAAAAAATGGAGGTCTTCGTTACTAATTTATAGTTAATACATATTATGTTAGATAGCATTCATCCATACGTGACGGATTTAGTCAGGCTTGCTGGTTTCCGGTTGAACTTACAACTTCGATCTCTTCCGTAAATCGATACCGGTTATTGTTATTGCTACACTTGTGAACGTGTGAGATGAACCGTGAAATAATCATCAATTACAACAGCGTGTTGACACTTAGTCCTTATCGTTTTGGGTTAGTAACATTGTATGTCAAGGGCTTATACAATTAATTTTATAAAGAGTATAATTGCAGAAGAGCGACTATTATTTAAAATAATAAATTTGTACTTGTGTTTAAATTGAAAACATATAATTTTGTGTTTTCCTCTACACGGTGGTCACCTAACTGGGCTATTAAGATGGCAATAAAACATCACATTTTCTAAATCATTGACTGTTTTCACTTTCCAAATTACTCTACAATTTGGACGTTTTTGTATAGGCTACAATGTCGTCATGGGGTTTAGTTAAAAGTCGAAGTAATACAATCCCGTTAGGCTTGTAGCCCGCTTAGGCTAGGTATCACGATCGGGCTAGTTCATTGGAAAGTGAGTTGCTTGGACCGTGGCTAGGCTACAGGCATTGCGCTTCTTTCTACGTGCTAAATGTATATAAACTGATTTAGCTATTATTTCTTATTGTTAAAAATCATTCTGACCAACGGACGAGTGCTATTGATTAGATATAAGAGAGTAACGTTATTATTTTAATATAATTTTCATGGAATTTCCTTTTTTTTTCAAGTGAAATTTTAGGAATTAGATCAAAAAACTACCGACTCCATTTAGTATCACAGGCTATGAGAAGAACGTCTACGTAAAAGAAATGTACTCGTGACTTGCACTCCTTTATTTGTTTAACTCTAATACCGTTAAATTCGTTACCCACTTCTTGAATATCGAAGACCAATCACATTTTTGTGTGTTAGTAAAAACTATTTTGAAAGACGCTATTTGAAATATTTCAAGTTGCATGCTCAATACAGTTAAAAGCAGTTTATAAATGCCATTGCGTGTAACCCTGGTGCTTTTAATGGTTAAGTGACACAGATCTTTTAGCACACTTCTAGTTTACTTGCTCGCCCATTTGCCTTATATGTATGTTGTCATTCAATTAGGTTTGTGGTTGTTAGAAAAAATAGTTTCGTTCACTTTAAATACGTAAAATCGTTATTATTTGACAGTCGCTCTTTTCAGTGGATTAACCATTATCCCGTTTTTTTTTATTCTATACACTTAATATTATGAAACTAAATATATTGGGCTTTTTTTTGTGTTGGATAGTCCATTTGTTATATTTAATGGCTCTTTCGGAGCGACCAATAGGAGTGAAGTATCAGTAGAAGATCTAGTAAAAGCAGGAGGATTATTCATATTTCAAGGCTTTTGTAGAGTGCGCTGCTTAAACGAAATGATTCCTCTTTAAGTGATTTTAAAAAATATCTGCCATATTAACAGAAATTGATGGGAGCAACAGTTAGTGGGAAATATGAACCTAATTTTATGGCCAGTTGTCGAGTTTTGCGTTAACCAATACATTTTTTTTATCTTTACAAATTAAAATAAATGTATTCATAATACTAACATACTTGAAACTACAAGTTAGTCCTTCTTAAAGCGTAAGTTGTATCTAATACTTTATTTAAAAATATGAAGTAAGTATCTCATGCATGGATAATAACATGGTTAACAAGATTTATTTATTCTAAAAATACACTTCGTAACGCTAGAAATTATGTAACGTAACATTAGAATGTACATTTGCGTAGCGTAGTGCAATGACGACATATCGATACATAGGGAATAGTAAATTTTGTGAAAAATTAATATTCCCATAGAATCGACGTAAGTAATTGCGTCTAGGCGAAGTAGTATGCGAAACACCTGTGTCGCGGGCGCAGCCGTGAGCCGGCAGAGGTGCAAGGAACCGGCACTTTCACTATTGATGGTGCGACAGTCAGCGCCGTGCAGCAGCGACCGCGACTGCCCTCGCCGGCCTGCGGCTTGCAGTGCCGCCGCGCCGCCGTCGCCGATCGCACCGTTCCTCTCCGGCCTCTCTCAAAGCTATCGATACCTCGGAACCCTGTGTCAATTGTATGCTCCGCTGCCCACAGCCTCGCCTATTCGTTGCTCTGCTGGATATCGAGAGCATTGTTGATAGTGTTATGAAAAATGTCTGGCTAATTTTAGATATTTCGCCAGTTCTGTGCAGTGCTATGCCCTTGTGAATTTATATATGTGCTGTGATGTATTTAATTTTATTATTATATTAGTGCTAAATACTTTATTAATAAATTAAACCTGATGATATATTCATGGGTGCTTCGTGTCATGTTTACCGTGGTTTCACAATATTTCTACGTGAAGTTTTTAATATGATCGTGCTCCGTCGATCGTCTTATTATTACCAATTTGAATAAAATATGTGATAATAGAAATTGAATCAAGGTCAAGTTTATTGTATTAGGTATGTCGTTTTTATTCAAAATGATGTAGGAGATACAAGAACGCCGTTTACTGCAAATAAATAATGACCTAATTGTATCTTACGTCTTGGCTATTTCGGTCACTCAATGATACATACAACTTTTTGGATTTTGGCTTCAGTCTTAGAACAGCTGGGAAAGCAGAAACATGAGTTCATTAATATTCGCAAGAGAAATTTGAAGATACTTCGGCTTGCCCGACAAGATTTCTAAAGGGTTTCCCCTTTCGCTGCAGATGTCGCAAACATAGCTTCCGTTTAAGTGACTATGGACAGTATACTATGGATGTGTCTTCATAGATAAGCGATAGCTTATGTTTTGAAATAATAAGTGCAATGTTTTGTGTTAAAATGCCACATTACGACGAGAGTTTTATACATGATGATAATTTGAATCAAAGACGGAACAAGAGAAGTTATCGCGTATACAAGAATGGAAGTAATCCTTGTGTTTATCCGGAATCGAACGATCTGTATCGGCTTGAGGAGAGAGTTGATATAGCTTTAAAGCAAAACAGACTAGTAAAATTTCGCGGAAATCGCTACAAAGTAGAAAAATCACCATTACAAGAAGGAAATTATGTACAATATAATAGAACTCCTGACATACTGATCCATTGCCCGAGAGTTAGCGTTTTCGACCCCAGTAAATTATACGACATAAAAAATAACAATTTTGTCTCATTGACGCCGTGTAAAAGCTTCGACAATTTGACCCTGAAACAGACTAAGAAAGATAATTCGATAAAAGAAACTATTAGAAATGGAGTGAGTTTACAGAATTTAGCTCATGAAGACAGTATTAAGCATTACGTATCTCCAGTTCAAGAAACATGTTCGCCACGAAAGGGGGATGTCAGAAACTCTTATTCTATAGAAGATGCTCGCCGCAGACCAGCACAACGCAGGTTTTCACGAAATACTGCAGTACCTGGCGTCGGTACTTACAGAAAAATAAATGGAGATGCAGATAAAAATTCAAAAGGTCTGTTATATATTTTAAAAATGTTATCTATCTCATATGGTGTTTCGTTACTCTTTCGTAGACTAAAATAGCGATGTTCATGTTTTCTAGCTATAAATTGCCTATAGCAAACTAAGGTCACGCGTCGATTAACAGATTTAATTTTTAAAAATTACATGTATCGAATTTAAATTAATTACTTCACGAATATAGACGGAAGGTCACACTAGAAATCGTAAATCTGATATAAAAACGGAAGTAAAGAATGTGTTTCTTCCTTGTAAAAGTGTTTGTCTTGTAGTGTTGATATGCATATAATAGGCTAGCAGTTATTGTATAACAAGATGTAAGAGACGCGGGAACTCGCCATTGTAACTATTGTTACAATAATGTTAAGGCCGTTAGGAAAAACACTTTTTTCTGTTTCGTATTATTTATTGACTTGCGTTTGTTTCGGTGAAGTCGAAAGATATACTGTATGTTGTGTTGCCTAAATTATTCAGCGTCTTTATAAACGTCGATATATTATAATCAATATAATGATTAAAATTAATTCCTAATGCTAATTGTAATAAAAATTTAAGATTTTTGATTCAATCACATGTTCTGTTCTTATTGTAAGTAAAGCTTAACATTTGACTACAAATTAGTTTGAGTGTAAACATCAAGCATTCGATTGTCAGTCGGTTGGCTCGGGGCAGCGGCGCGGCGGCGGGTAGCAGTGAGCAATGTGTAGTGTGTAGTGTGTACTGTATAGGATCATGTTTATGATGCGTATGTATGACGCACTAGAGGCCAGGAAGCGGGCATGACCTGGCGTCCGTCCGGCGCGGGACGGTGCGAGTGTCCTCAGTAGCCTGTCTCAGACTCGGTCGTCACGCGACGTGGTTTGGGCGCGTCCTGCTGTCGCCTCGCGTATTATTTATAACTCGCGCGTCATTTGTGATTAACTTGTGTTTACTTCTCAACGATTGTTAGATACCATGTAGAACTACTGTTACAGTTACTCGAAATACCGTGACAAATTTATGTAAACGTGAAACGTTCAGCCGCAGACCTTGTTATTGTTTGCAGGTACAATTCAGGGTTATTCAGTGTAGTCTTAAGGAAAACGTATTTTCAATTGTATTCGTTGCCTCTACTTACTCATAAAATGGCTAAGGATTATAACTTTATTTACATCGTCGAAAACAGGTTAAATAGAAAGTTTGTAATAAGCCTACAAGCTTTTTGTGGGCTTACGTTACCTAATATTTGCATTACATCATTTATTGATGAACAAAAACGTATATGGCGATGGCTTGATATGTTGACTTGTTGAGTCTCCTTACGTCATTGGTATTTACTGTAAATACCAAAGGTGTAATGGTGTATAATTTATGAATCTAAAAATATATTGAATTCTGATATTAATATAACTAAGTAATATATTTTGCTGCGTAGCTGATACTTAATTAGCCACACTGATAGCCCTAATTAAACATACACGTTAACCAATTCGGACGTTTCATTGGATGCTGATATCTCATAGCTTCTACATATTCGGAGCCTTACGTCATTTGTTTATAAATATTTATACATATATTAGAATCATAGAACCTTGGTCTGACCATAACAGTTAACAATAACCAATAGCACCTTTTTAAATTTGTGATTATGATAACGCATTAGTTAATATTCACGTTTATTACGATAATCTTAGATATATATCTCATGGATATAACTCCTTAAACGAACATTTTACATGTTATGGGATTTTACTGACAAAAATCTTTATCGGTTTGTACTCAATATACTTGCAAATTAATGGTCAGAACCACCTACACTGACTTGTTGTTGAATCATGATCACTGGTATTGCAATTTAGTGAGGCACCCACAATGCGTCTTCCATAATGGAATAACATGTATGAAAAAGTACTACGACGATCCGTAACAATGTTACAAAATTAGTACATCCATTTTAAAATAAGGAAACAAAATACGCATTATATTTTCCCATGGGGAATGTCCTCAATAAATGTGTATCTATCTAATGAGCTATTAAATGATTAGTATTTAATCACTATTCCATTAAATAATGATTGCAATATGTATGTATCCTCTTTGTTCACAAATTATTATGTCGTTAATCGTGTTATCGTTATATATTTTATATTCAAAATTTAAAATAGCTCATTAGGTTTGCATAAAACATTTTGAAGTATTTACTACGACAAACTATGTTGAGCTCGTTACAGAGAATTGAATAGATTTTTGTTGCAGACAACGACGTTTGTGCAGAAGGAGGGTCAGGTCACCGAGGGTCCTTGCGCGGCGCTAACAAGCTCGCTCGGCGGGCGCGCTCTTTCAAGGACGATCTACTCGAGCGTATCTCCAACATGCGCTCGCCGGCGCAGCCTCCCCATCCGCCGCATCTCTCGTCCAATATCAGGTCAGCAGAACACTATCTAACGTCCGTTGATAACGCGCCACGCGTTTAGTGTGCCAACTCAAGTTTCACCATAGTGGCACGTACCCGATTAATCGTAACAAAGCATGTACATATTCCAACTAGAAATGAATAATGTTCATAAAGTACACTATGTACCGGAAATGTGGAGTAAGAAATACATGCATATATCAATGAACTATACTATTCACAAAAGACGTTTCTACATCGAATGTACAAAATTTATTAAAGAAACTATGCATCATCAACGTAATGATTCATAATTTAATCATTCATAGAAAAGCGACCTAATTATAAAAGTACATAAATATAAATATTATTTCTTATAATTAATTTGAAGTGGTGCGTTAATTGTAATGACAATTCATTAATAGATCGTTATTTTCGTTGGTATTTCTAGCGCTCTTATCTTAACATTTTGTATACATAATCTACAAGTCGTCTATATTGTCCCTTATCTAAATTGATAAATATACATAACTCTACTATCTTACTGGCAGCAACTCAAGAAAGTGTCATGCCAATTTAACAGTTTTATCTCTGCTCTTAGACCGAAAACAATATCATTATGTTACAAGCGCAATGCGTAATAGATTAATATGTTATATTTGACTTAATACAATAATTTATTTGCGTGTCTGGTACAAAAAAAAACTCAATTAGTGTTATTTAAATGTGAAGTCGCGAAAAGTGTGGCAGTGATTATGAGTCAGAGGCGACACGAACAGTCGCGCGCACAATGACATTGTCAACTGAAATCTCATTAGTTCAGTGCGTGTTATGTCAATGATTATAATAATTTAATGTCCACGGCGGGCTGTGGTCGCCGAGAATTTCTCTCATTCGCGGTACAATATGCATTAGTGAAGTGCTAAGTGATTAAGTGGAGTGCAGTTAATATTTAGCGTAAATGTCGAACCGAGTGAAGTCTCCGGTCGGTGACTGGATTAATAAGCGTACGAATAAACTTCATCGTCGACTAGTCTACAATGGGAAACGGTAACCCATTGAATATATGTCATTTAGTTTACACTCCGGAAATGTAACTCACAATTTTAAAACTTGAAGTACTAATCACTCAAAACCAAAATATACCATCAAAACAATCTTATTGTTTATAAATATTGGTATCTTAGTTCATATCGATAAAGTGTCGTAGTATTATAATAATGATATTCCTGACGGTTTTAATTTCACCCGGTTGAGGCAGTTTGTGTCAGCTGACTGGAAGGGTAAACAATAGAAGACTCGGTGCCGCAAGTTTTGTTTGAATTTGATTTAATATTCCACTACATTATCGTGACATATGATAAATTATTATTGTGCTGCAAAGTTTATGATTATATAAGACGTGAGACTTGTGAGATTCTTAGTTACAATTTAGAAATACAATGTCATAGATATTTCTTTTAATATGTTGCTTAATTTCCTTCTGATGTACCTACCGTTTAATAAATATAATTGAGTTGCAAAAGCAGTCTTTGAAAGTTAGTGAAATAAAGTGAATATTTAAATACCTCATAGGCCAAACTATAATGTTGGTAGCAAATACCGTAGGTCGAACGGGGCACTCGGCTGACTGGCATATATAGCTTTGCTTTGTTATTTGCGCGATACCGCCATGCATACTAAGTGCTTCCTTTCGCAATACTAAGCATTCCATTCAGCAGCAATTTGAGCGATAATTTTATGTAATGGCGCTACTTAATTATTTTTTATTGAATTGCCAAAATGTGACCGTTGTCCAGCCGCGTAATAAAACGTGTGAAAGTGCAATGTCATATCAAGTAATGCTATAGACATACTTACATATGACATATCTAAAGTTTTTTTACCAATTCCAACACTACTAATGTCCAAAACCAAAAGTCACTTAAACTTGACATGTTTAAAATGTATACTATTATTTCAATTGTTCTTCATAAACAATTGAATTTCACATTTTAAATATTTTGGTCGAGTGGAATTAAATAATTGGGATTATTTCAGATCACATTCCCCGCTTAGTCCGAAACTTCGGAACATGGGGACAAAATCGAATACACCGGAAGAAAACGAAACAACTCCTGCCAAAGAACTTGAACGGCTAGTCAAAGAGGTAATGAGATGTTATCTCGGGACTGCGTGAACTCTAAGCATACATTTGAACTATTTAACATATATTAATTAAAAGTAGATATCGACTGATCAGTTTTAACAGCATAACGTTAACGAACTTGCAGGTCAGATTCGGCTTAAAACATTTCTCAGATGTCATCACGAAAAGGAAATTGGAAATGTTGCCAGATAACGGCACGATCGTGTTCGAGTCGATTGCAAATATACATAAAGGTAAACTCTCGGAGCTACATCTTATCGAAGGAACTAAATTTCTATTCCAGCGTCGTTCATAGTTGATAAATAACAATGTTGTTGCAGCAATTAAACCGTACTGCAGTCGGTCGCCGCCATTGATGAGTGCTGTAAAGCGGCTTTGTACGGCGTTGGCGATGTTGATACGGCTATGTGACGAGGTGACGGTGGTGAGTTTGCGGGCTGACGCCGACGAGTCGGAGACGGAGGCGTCGGCGGCGGCGCTGTCGCCCGAGCACGTCAACTCGGTGGTGAAGGGCCTGAAGTCGGCCGTGGAGGAGGTGGCCAGCTTGGCGCAGCAGCACATGACGAGACCGGCCCTCTCGCCCCGACCCGCGCTCGTCTCACCGCGATCCTCTACGCAGCGGAATTCTTTACCTGGTAAGTTTGATACATGTAAAGAAGCATACTAGATGCGCCCCTCGGTTTTACTCGCGCAGTTTCCGTTCCCGGGGGAATACCGAGATGATATTCTATGTGTTAACCCATCTACTTACCAATTTTCAACTAAATCGTCCAGCCGTTTTTGCGTGATAAAATTAATCAAACATATTCATACAGTCTTACAAATTGTATTTTCAAGTCGATTAGAGTCTGATCTCATATGTATAACAATAAACTTTTATTTTAGATATACCTTTAACTCCAAAAGAGCGATCATTGCTAACGGGTGAACCGGGTAATGAAGCGAGCGGCGTTCGCGCGTCTCACTCTTCTGAATCAATATTAGATGCGCCGGATTCTCCTCCTCCAAAACCAGCTCGGCCTAATCGGTAAGCATATGTGTATTATAAAAACTTAGAGGTATAAGTAACTCCGCAAAAGTTCGCAGTATCGAATAATCTGCAAAATTTACATATTACGTAAAGTTGCCAGTAGAAATTTAACCTGTTATGTGCAATTCATTATAACTTTAATGCAAATATCACATCGGAAGTTAATATATTATGTATTGAAGACCTCGACGGCCACCGCCATAAATTTAACTATTCGCAATGTGATTAAAAATCTGGTTCCGAAGTAAAGTGAAAGTTTGTTTTGCAGGAAAATCGAGTTGGCCCCACCTCTTCCGCCTAAGCGCAAGTCCGCGAATGACAATTCTCTACTTGGAGTCTCAATAGATAGGTAATATAACACCTTATCTTTGTAACCCCCGACACAAAAACGACGGGGTGTTTAGGTATATCCGTCGTGAGTGTTCTTAGCTATGTTTGGTGGAAGTTGGTTCAGGTCTTCAAGGTCAACAGGTCGTTTGTTAGGTGTGATAGGAATATACGTTCTGTTAGCTTGCTTTTTTGGTCGGGGGTTTATGTATTTTGTAATCCTAAATTGTTTTAATACCCACTTAAAGTCCTAATAAAATTATATAGGAATCTCGTTGACGGTCGGTCGCTGCAATGTATACGTCTATTAAAAGACTTTCCTAAGCCGAGATTAATTGCGAAAGTTGGTTGGAGCCAGTCTACGTTCCTGTTTTATAACTGACTCTATAACTTTGTTACAAAGTTTTTATACAGAATATCTATGTTGGAGCGGGGAAATCGTCGGCGCTAGTTATTAAATAGTTTGTAGTGCCATATGTAGCTAACAACTTATCTCAGAAAAATCAGCATCTTTATCTTTTTGCCGTCTCACTTCCATCACGCGTTTATTTATAGACTGTAATCTTTATATGAGTTGTGAATATTTTATTACTTTAATCGTCCGCACAATTATATTATGTTAACCGTAATTTTGACACAATAACATATAAATATTAAGTAAAGATGTATTTAAGTGTCCAATGAGTATTATATATGTAGGTAGTAATTTTGGTATTTATTTCGAGATTTTAAATTTTGAATAATAGGATTATTAATATTTTAATATAAAATTGTATTTAAATTGCTATAAAAATTAACCTTGTACAGTCCTTGTATTGTTTTCAATTCAAAAAAGGATTATAAATTCTTACTTACGTCACTTAGATGAAGCAAATAGTATAAATTACATTACCTATACAGGGAAAATAATTATAAAATGTTTATAAGTGACATAATAATACATAAATAAATATAAAGCTATGAATGAAATATGCGATCGCGATTTAATTGTCGATTGTTAAGGTTGTTTTACGCACCTGGCCATCGTTGCATTACCGATTATAGAAATGATACTCGTAATTATCATTGTATGTATAACTCTGTTTAATCATAATATAATATGCCCCAAGAAATTCATAGTATCCGCGTTGACTAGGTACATAGTATATAGTAGATAATAATTTTTCAAATCCGAGCTGTTTTGCTACCGATTAACCAAATAAACAGACAAGTCTTGAGCTTCATAAACTTTTATATATTTTAACATGATAGCTACTTAAGTAGATCTATAATATTTCTAGCATCTCGTAGCTAGATTTCATTACTTTAAGAAATACATGTAGTTGTTGGAAACAACACGGGTTATATCGTCGCGTCTTATTTCTGGTAATAATTAATATTGTTTTTTTCCAAATAAAGTTTTTTTTATAAATATATATTTTTATTTCTTTACATTTATAATCGCGGTATTACATAATACGTTAATTTATATTTATGTTTAAAATCAAGGCCGGCAACGGACCGGCACGTTCGTGAGTCCCTCACGAATGCTTATGGGCGGAGGTGTTTACTTATGATCAGGAACCCCTCCTGCTCGTTTGCCCGCTTTTATATAAAAAAAAAGTTTAATTAGGAATGTATTGTACTTATAACAAGGTATTGTTTCCAGACTGTCGTTGCAGTCTCACAGCAGCGGCTCTCAGGACTCTATGCTCAACGCTTCCAACGACGAAGACAGGAACGCACACGATTCTATGAACCACGACGTGTTTGTGTCACCACCCAGTTCAGATTTAGTTGGTAAGTCATTTAAATGACAAAAAAACATGTACATAATTATATTGTATATATGTATAGGCAAGTCTGTCACGCTTTCACTAAACAACCGCTGAATAGATTTTGACAACATTTTGGAATAAATAAACTACTGAAAAATATTTCTGATTTTTGAACATTCACTTTTAATGTCCAAGTCTTCTTTACTCAAAAAGATTGAAGCATTAATATATTTAAACGGTTTTTTTACAATGTTTTTGGGACGAAATATTCGATTCACTTTGTAGTTATGTACCTTAGATGTTACATAATACTTGGCATACGAAATTCGTTGTACATGTTGTGTTATGTACACCAAATTAGTTATGGTAGTTAAAACAACGTACCTACATACGCGCGCCGAATAATTACTCTCACAAATAATTAATATGTCCTACTTTTAAAGCAAAGCAATGGTATGAATAGTAACTGAGCTGTTTTATGTAATTAAAACAATATTCTCAAATTGTATATTTTTCTTTCCTTTTCAGGTATTTGTAATTGTAATAATATAAACGAAATGAGGACTTCCATGGAATCACACGAGTCGCATTTGAGTAACGCTCACTCACATAACCGGTGAGTCTACTGGTATATTCAAAATATGATAATACAAGGATATGTATTCTAAATTTAATAATATATTAAATGCAAGTTCCTAAATGACATTCCAATGAAATAATTTTATCATTTTTTCCTTTTTTCCTATTTTGCATTAAGCGCTATATTATAATAATAACTCTTTATTGTCAATATACACCTATACACAACTTAAATGTAGAAGTAAAAAAGAACAGCAAAAGTGGATATCGACAAAAAGCTTCAGTGATCTCTTAGAGGCAACCTGTTGTACCGAAAAGCTGAGCTATAAGAGATATAATATTGTAATACAATAGGTAATAGGTAATAATATAGGTCTAACAGCAATGAAAATGGCATGTTTGTGAACAGTTTCTCAAACGAGTCCGGCTTCGTATCCGTGGGGCACTCGGAGATGTCGACCGAGCACAGTTTCACGTCCACATTCTCATCACATCACTATTCTAGTCATACGGACAGGTGACGCGTTTATTTTATACTTTAAACACTATTAAAACAACGAATTAAGTTTAGATAAGATCTTAATCATATCTAAAATAGGCACATTTGATTTCAAAATGGTGGTGTATAGCTTTTAAATTAACGAATTTGTCTCGTTCTGTTTGATGTTCGTTTGTGAAATAGTGATTGTATGTTGGATAAACGAGTAACGATTGTTGTGGACACTAGAACACTTATTTTTTAATATTTTAAGAGATTGAGAATATTCGTCAGTTTTTTCTAAGTTTGAACTCTACACGCATGACATTTTAAATTTTTCACGTTTTCTCTAGCACTGTTTTATACGTTTTTTATAACATACAAAAAGAGCCTTACATAAAAATTTAACTCTTCAGCGGTGTTTATGATATAATATTATACTATATTTGTAATTACACAATTTAACCAATTCAATATATTAGAATTAAATAGATTAATGAGTATCAATATTTGTAGCTGAAAATTTTGCTACATCAAATATAGGTGCTACATAGATTTACTTGATTAAAATCTTTTTTGTTTCTGTTTATTCTAATACTGACTGTATACATGTATAAATAAGAGTTCGATTTTTATGTAAGAAAGCAATTTTTTTAATATCTAATATTTGTGGTATCGTTAAATTGGTCTTTGAAGCTTGTTGTTTGATATTGTTTGCAGTACTTTTGAAAGTACAGAGTTTATGAGGGAAATGAAGTGCACAATGCAAAGTGTTGAGAGCCGCATGAATATAATCAGTATGAACAGTGTAACCGCACATAATACAAAGTGAGTGTCCCGCTCTGTGTTCGTTTATATTGCATGCCTTACTTGTGTTAAGAATATCTTTGATATTAATAAAGCTTTTAATTTCATTTTAATAGCCTATCTTGCCTCGTCAATCGTATTCATATTGAGTTTAATTATTTTCCATATATAGAATATTATGTTTAACGGTTTTTATTTGGAGTCGGCCGAGGTTGTACACACATTATGTACAATCATAATAACGAGTAATAAACAAATTCACGCACACATTAACCTCCTTTCGAATATATGGAATAAATAATGACATAATGTTTTGTTCCACTTACGACGGCCATTTGTCGACACGGTAAATAAAGCGAGGTTGTAAGATGTGTTGTGTCATTGTTGCAGCCGCCGTGTGATTGATAGATGCAAAGTTTCATAATAAGATCCATTATTAAACTTCATACTGAATTATATTATATTGTAAATTTTAAATGTAGGTATAGTCTAAATTTGACTGCAGTTTTTTCTTGGACGATCAATTCGTACTTAAGCAAAAATTAAACTGTTGGGTAGTCCACTTTTATTTCCAAATTACGTTTTAATTATTGCATAGTCAATTGACAGAATAATTAAACTCAAATTTTAAGTGCGTCCCAAGTCCATTTACACTAAGTGTAAATCTGACAATATAATACCTAAAGCGTGCTTCTTTTTACTTTTAATCCATACATACGCTTATAAATTTAAGAAAATAAAATGTTGTCAGTATATTAATGGTAATATGAATATAATGTGTCAGATTGGAGAGTATAACGTCAGACGAGACGGAGACGCCGCCCGAGCTGCCCGCCAAGACGCGCCGCGCCGCGCGCGCCGACCGCGCCGACGTGCAGCACTGCTTCCCCAATGTCGAGATCAGGTCAGCACTCGCCACTCACCACTCACAATTCACAACTCACTATTCACCACTCACTAGGTCAAAATAGTCTTATATATAAAAATGAAAAGCAAAAAAAATCGCGGGACAAATATGGCCATTTATTTTTTTAAATATTCGTTTTCAAGGTTTGTAGTTCAAAAATCGAATAATTGTCGGGAAAATTTCGTGCTTGTGTAATTCTTTTTTATATTTAAAAGTCTGAATATGATAGCCGCGAAACAGCTATTGGATGGATTGGATGTTGGATTGTAAATGTTATATAAATGTTAAAAATAGTGTTACTGTAACGCACTATGTAGTTTAAGTAAATTATACATCGCGGTATATGATGTATATGTATGAGTACAATTAACAGTGCTGTTATTAAAAAAAATGCTCACGGTTTGATTTCACTTGTATAGACTTAGCAGACACAAGGTAATTCGTATCGTTACCCTATAATAAAACTATACTATTTTTAAATTTCAACGAAATCTGCTTAGTAGAATAGGTGTGTAACCGACGCATAACGGAACTATCTGATTTTTAATTGGAATGTGGCTTTATTTTGTATAAAAAGTCCGGTATAATGGTTGAGTTTTTTAAAGCTCAATTTTATTGGTGGCTCGTTATTTTAAATTGTATTGTAAAATTTTAGTCCATGTTGTTGTTACTTTTTCGCAAGTTGGTTTCCGAGCCGGTGGTAAATTATTGTTTTGTAGTACTATGATGATGCAAATTTAGCCTAGTTGAATAAGTTTATTTTACTGTCGAGGTGATACTAAATTTGTACGATCACTTATTTGAACGTTTAGTTGAATTCGCCAGGAATTTTTGCAGTACAAATTTGTTGTAAAATACTATAGACTATGTTATATTTTTTGATTTTCCAATTTTTTATAGTGTTGTTGTTACAAACAGTAATTATAATAATGGTCGGTGTGGTCTCGCAGGAAGAGTCCCCCGTTCTCGGTGCACGAGGCGCGGCCGCACACGCTCGCCGAGCACAACCACCAGCGCCCGCCGCCGCTGCCGCTCAAGAAGAAGCACAGTCAGTATACTTATATAACACATTATATATACAATTGTTTGTATTTAGTTATGTTTTTTTTTTAGAGAGTAAAGGGAGTGAAATTTGGTTGATTGGGATACATTTTAAGATGAACTGTAGAGCAATATTTATGGAAATAACACGATATAAATGATCTTTAGCTATATGACATTACGTCATAATTGATGTTGGTATTAGAACTGTGGGCGTTATAACAAAATATTTATTAGAATACTATAAAGGGTTACTTAAATAATAAATCCTACGGGAAGTTACTATTCCTAATCTCTGACTTCTCTAAAATTGACATTCTCGTATTGAGACGTATACGGGGGGATGGGGTGACTGTATATATCGGTGTGGTGTATGTGGCCGGCGGGGGTGTCTAATGGCATGTTTGTCTGTTATGTGGGTGCGGCGCGGCAGTGTTTCAGAGCGTCGCGTACAGCGGTGAGTGGTTGCATGCTCTACGTTAGCTCGTCACTAAGCTCAGGACTCCAAGAGCCGACGCGTTGGAGACTCGTCACATGCGCTTAGCTTTACGACACATCTTCCGGCTTGCTTCGCTGCCCCTCCGCATGCGCCCGTTGCACGCCGCCGTGTGTTAAGACGTTAGCTATGAAACGGTAACAGCTGCAAACGGCTCACGTAGCTAACTTGTTAACGCCACGGCGAGCGAGCGCGCGGGCGCATGTCGAAGGCTCTAACATCAACGCTTGTTTCTGTCAGTAACAGAGAGGAGATTCGCCATTTTTTTCTTATAAGAGGACGCAAATATCACAATTTAGTGAAACGAAGACGAATGTGATTTTGATTGTTTTTTTTTTTCAAAACAATTCTGTCTTTCAGTTATACTAGTGATTGTCATACTTGTACGGGGCCTCTGAATTTCGATCGATGTTCTCTAGCCGTTAGCTTCATTACGGTTTGCTATCACACATTGAATAGAAGCACATTTTCGCCTTCATGTTTTTATGTTGCGTGTGTACAGTAATACCATTTATAATAGGTAGATATGTATCGTTTGTGTTCAGTTATGGCGTATATGGAGATGTTCGGCAACTGCAGCCACACGATGAACGCACACCCGCCGATCAATGCGGAAGCGCCCCCCGATATGTTCAGGCACTCTATACATACATATAATTTAACCAGGTCAGTATAAGATAAAATAAAAATAATTACATAGTACTTGCCATCTTATTAATATTATAAATGGGGTAATTAGTCAGTTGCTTGTTCCATTCACGCAAAAACTGCTGAATGAATCTGCCGAGGTTTGGTATAAAGATGGCTTAGAATCTAGGACACTATTATCACATATCCCGGTATGTATTGACAATGGAACGAAAACTACTCGGGTAAAACCGCGGGGCGCGGATACTTGCTATATATGGACCGTTTATAGTCAAAAATTGGACTTGCACATCCATTTTTTGAAGAAAATTAGCTATCACGTAAGTTCAGGCTTCATTTAATGTAATTTTTAGAATGTTAATTGTTTAAAATAAGTTATCTTGTATTTACGAAGTGCTTAATGCTTTAGACTATTAACCCAATTAAAATGTAATATTTTATGATAAAAATTAGTTTTAAACAAATAAGTTTAAATCGAATTATATAATATTAAGATGTTTTTTTTATAAGACATTTTTTTTCTAGTGCACAACACATAGATACGGGAAGTATCACAGTGGCTAATCATCAGATTCAACGTTCATTGGCTTCTTCAGTGACGGTGCAGCATTTGAGCACACCCCCTCTTAGGTTTGTAACCTAGTTAAGCTAATTTTCGCACTGCTTCTCATGATAATGCTAATTTATAATAATCATGAAAAGATTCCATTACTTTGTTTCCTTTCAAATTTATTCAAATGTTGTTTTTAAACCTAGTTTTCCAATAATAGCACTAGAGCGGCTTAATGCGGCTTAGTGCCTTATGTTGAATGTTTTTTTTATGTTGTGTGTCTTATGTGCAGTTTGAACTACAGCACCGATTTGAAAAATCAAGCACTCTCTAAAACTAATTCAAGTTTCAATTAGCTTCAGCATAATTGGGCATTGTACGCCACTGAGTCGCACTATGTTCTGTAATTGGAGAACTAGGATAATACTTGTAGAAACATTTTTGATGTAATTTTCAAATTTTGTACTTCCAGTGGATCTGAAGACAATGTCAGCTTGAGAACTTCGAATAGAACTAGTCCGTTACCAATTGAGCCACCAGCGCTACCGCCAAAGATGAATAAAAATAAGCAGGTAATATCAACCAATCCTTCATGACCTTCGTTATATTTTGCAGCTTTTTAAAGAATTTGGATTAATTTATGTTGTTTTTACAGATATCGAATTATTCAAGCAATGAGCTATTGCCGCCCCCTTCACCGCGACCGTCTTCACATAACAGCTCTTGCGCTGATGAGTCGATGTTAAACAATGTGGTGAGTTAGATATCTTTGATATTTTTCTTTTATATTCACATAACAGCAACAGTTACTAAACTTTGAGCTTATATATTGTTAAAGAATTTTACATATGCCATGAATCATGAATGTTTTTTTTTTCATTTACATGATGATTCAATGTATTCAATACATTGTATAAATCAAATAATATAGAAATTTAATGTGTTTTTATGACTTATTGGTACTAAGGTAATACAAAATACTAAATAGTAAATACACAAAATAAAGATGTTTTAAACTATATATTTAAATTTTCAGAGCACGGAGGAAATGTACGTGAGTGTATCGTCTCCGGGCAAGTTCCCTCTCGACGACGAAGAGTTGGAACGCCTTGTACCACCTGTTCCCTCCCCTGTCCCTTCACAGGTTAGCATTTTACCTAACTTTTTATTTGACGAACCAAAAAATTATTATTGAAACACATTTTTAAATGTCAATGTATTTACAGAGAAGCGAAAGCAGTACAGAGCCAATACAATCTGAAACGGAGAAAAGTAGTCAAGCAGTGGCAGATGCTGATGATATTATCCTACAGTCTGATGTCAGCTCCTGGCTGCTCCTCAAAGGGCCTAACAAGGAGGGAGTGGACGTCCGAGGAGGCCATCCTGACGCCCTCATTGTACTAGCCACTAAAGCCACCAAAGGTACAATGTTATATGGTACTCATTTACATAATTTTAAGTTAATCTGTATAAGGTTGAGGAATGTGGTTTTATAAAAAAATCTTGCTCTCACATTGTCAGTTCTTGTTCATTATTTAGCATGGTTGAATCCCCAGCTATCAACATAACATTGTTTTATAATACTGAGTTCTATGATTAAAAGTTTCATTCTATTGGTTGTGGGTTACAATTTTTAACTACGTAGGATCAAATACATCATTCTAACAAATAAACTTTCATGCTTTCACATTACAGAAACGGACGAGTGTAAGTGAAATCATTGTTTGAGTTGGGGCTCACAGACACGTGCCGGTTGTTTACTAAAACTATTATCGCTTTCTAGTTGCTTGGGTTTTATATGATTGCACAATCGCTGCTGGCTAACAAACAATATATAGGTGGCGAATGACTATTAAACTTGAATTGCCTCTAATATCACCATCTTCTACTCACAAAACTAGAACTTCGTAGGTGGAGTTTAGCCTGCTGCATGAAAATATTTATAGGCAAAACAAATAACAGAATGCACAATGGCTTTTTACTGAACATATATCGTTACGTGTGTTATATATATGCTTATTGTATGATTTAATATTATGTCTTTTGCGATTAAATCGAAGTTTTTAACAAAATATTTATTTTCTTTTATATATCGCATTTTATTATTTTATTTGGAAAACAAACAGTCCTGGGTAATATCGATTGCAACAAGAAAGAGTAAAGACCATTACTAATGTAACTATCGCAAACGGCATGATATAATTGGATGAGAGGAGCGGTATGTATAGGCGTGCGTGTGATGTGTGTTGCAGACTTCGCGTACCAGGAGG
>DWAJ01000848.1:0-27478 GCA_018238005.1 Eurema mandarina
CGCCGGTTTAAGTTTAAAAGCCACACGACCTATGTCAAGGTTCTATTGCAAATCACTGAGTCACTGTGCTGCTAATTGAAATGACTTATTGCAAGTAAAATTATATTTTAATCACTGTTTTTATATGGGAGATAATTGAACGGTGAGTTTTAAAATAATGCTTTTGTAAAAATGGCTATAACTGTAGGTGTAGCTATATTTAGAAATTAAACTTCTAGACGAGGTCGGCTTGGTTTTCCGTGATTAAGAGACGGACTTAACAAAAACTGTTATTGTCAGTCAGAAATAGTTTATCTTACGTTATGAATTACTAAAATGATTAATTATCAATCTTGATAATATGTTTATTTTTTTATGAGTTTCTTCAATACTTAGCAATTTTAATAACATATCGTAGCGAAAGCCAGTTCTTCTCAACGTACCTGAGCTTGAAAGGATTTGATAAAGTAAAAAGTCAAAAAATAAATGAAAAATTCAATGTCTGTACAAAGTATCTATTATTGGTTAAATATAACATCACAACTAGGTAATTACGGGTTTTGTTTGCTAATTATATAACGCATGATGCGAAACTACGTATTATATAGCGGTTCACATTAATTACCATTCAATGGTGGTTGAAATAGAAGTAATGATATTAGTTCCGCATTTTAACTTTCTTGTCGATTTCAAGTGTTGGGAACTGGGGCGGGGAGCGAAGATGCTCTATAGTACTTACAGTCTCACACATTAATGAGTAAAAACGAAAGCTTATTATTCGTTAAAACACTATGGGTACCTGGAAAAGATCACTTTGTTTTGCTCTCATACGTTAAAACAAATGTTAACTACATTATAATGAAGCAAGAATAAATAAATAAAATAGCTGTTTCTTTTTTACCGATTAATGGGCATGTAGGTAAATATGTATGTAAAAATATTTAATTAATAAATAAAGAAAGAAATATGTCGTAATTTACACCTTTATGTTTCTTTTCTAATAATAGACTTTATTAAATTTAGTTGTGCGATGCGATAAATTATTTAGGGAAAATATTTCAATATTTTGTGAATTTTAATGTTGACGTACGCAGGGTACACTTTAATTGGAAGCTTTTTGAGAAACTCATTTACTTTTTTCTTTTCAATTAGCTACTAATTATATCTGTATACAACTTTTATCAGAAAAAGACTCATAAAATTATCTCCATCATAGAATTTATTTCTTTTTCTTTTGCCATAGGCAGTTTTCATTTCCATTTCTTAAAAAACCGACGATACAATTTGTACTTGCCATATGTGGTATCAATCATTGGGTGAAATTCCCATTCAATTACCCGTAATAATATAAAAAAAAATATTTAACCAACGCTTTACTGAATCTATTATATTTCATAATAGACTCTTAATGGCTTATTTAAAAATTCAATAACAACATAAGAAGCAAATAAAGTTTATTTAATTTCGCGTCATTATGTCGCTTATACTCAGCCGATGTCTTGATTGCATTCGATTATAATCATCAATGTACTTACTGGCTGTCATTATGTCTTCAACTACTCAATAAACCACCCATTCCGCACGTGCAGGGTCACTGACCTGTCTGTTTACTTTCACAAACATTGCCTAGACTTCGATAGTGTATTGTAAATAGATGACACTATGTATGGTTATATTTTGTTGTTAAAGATGATAGCACATTAATTGAATCATTTTAGAAATCTTTTGACACGTCGTCCATTAAAATTTTGTTAATAGCTTATGCGCTACGATCGTATATACTATATAAATAGTACATACTTTCCTAGATAACCAAAATACGTTAGTAAGGTATTATAAATTCGGTATAGTCAGATAGAAGAAACAAGTTGGTTATTTATTTTATTATTAATCGAAGTTTATTGTAAGTTATAAATACATTTGTCAATAAATAGGTTTTATAATAGCTTTATTAAATAATATAATAATATCTATGTACTAACTAAATTTTCTGCTCAACAAATCCATAAAAACAAAATAGAAAATTCGTTTAAATTATGAATTAAGCTAGTTAAGTCATAATCTGAAACAAAAAAGTTCTTTAATTAAATAAAAAATGAGCATGATTTTTTACATAACCACTAATTAATATTTTAGTTAATTATAATTATTGCATTCATGGGACGCTATAATTGCTGAGGGCAGGGTTAGTGGCCCGCCGCGACCAGGTCGATAGTAACCATTCATTTTATGACCGATCTTAAAATTTTAAGCTTATTATTACTGTGTCCTATATGTAAAAGTTATGGAAAATTATTAGATACGTACGGAACTACGCATACGTTTTGTGTTTTCAGTTCTAGGTTCGGTTATTGCCAACAAGATGCGGTAAAAATTGAGATTTGATATCTTTTGTGCTTTTTAAAGCATATAAATGCCTTAAGAAGGTATAGATAGCTTTTGAATTATTACTGCGGTCTAAAAAAGCACATTAATTACACGTTGAACATAACAGAACATTTTAACTTTAAATTTCCATATCTTAAACTGGTGTTCGTTTCATTTAAAACATTGTCATAATTGTCCTTCTACTACGACACGTATGTAAAGAATAAAGATTATTTCAGTGTTCGGATGATTTGTAATTTTAATGTATATACTTTTGTAATCAACTTACATTAACTAAGTATTTTATCAAAAAATCGATGTTTTTACCAAAAAAATATGCGATTACGATAGTCTGTTTATAAGGACGACATCTTTATAGTATGTACTATGTAGTTATATAACTTTGTACCGGAACGTCAATGTATTTGAGACAACATTGTAACGGGACTAACGTATGTGCTAGAATCTAGCATTAGACAAATCTAGAATGTTTACATGTTTATATCATACAAGGGACTCGCTGAGTTACTGATGATCGCCGTTCTATAAAATATAAATTACATACTCAACCAAATGAGTTATTTTGGAAATGATATCAGAGAATTTAACTTAGGGTCGTTTTAAAGGTGCAGAATATTGTATTGTGGTTTCTTCTTAAGACGAACCAGTAAAACCTATATACTATGTACTTTGTTGTCTATTCCCATGTATGATCGAATAATATATAATACTATATGCATTATATATTATTCGATATACAACTCCTCATATGTACTTAGATCAGGTTCTATAAAATACGCGGCACAAACTTACACCTAGAGCTTTTTTCATTTGTAGGTAGGTACATACTACATAATATGTTTATTTATTACATCTTAACGAATAACCAGATTCTTCTTCACGATTAGTATTGTTTATAAAGCTATTCTCTTCTACTTAACCCAGTAAATACATTAAAACATTGTAAAATATTTACTCGCTTTACTTAATTATGCTTACGTTTGAATTTACGTGAGAATATTAATTGCTTTTATTCAGTTTTATTTAAATTTCATAGTAATGCCGAATGAATAAAAACGACACATTCTCACTACAATTATATTCATAAACATAAATAAATATTATTTCAAAGCAGAAAGATTTAAGTTAGTTATAAATATGTATTAAATACAAATATACTAGTGAAAGGCTGCTGTCGGTCAAGGAATTCCACGCAAGTAAAGCATAGCAATTATAGAATCGCCTCGAAGCGTCACTCGCGGGAGATTCTTCAGTATTATAAAATAGTCTAATAGAGCACAACATTTCAAAACGATGAAAATATAGTTTAGAGTAATTTACTTGCTATTAAAGGTATTTTATTATATAAATAAAGTAATTAAGGACTTCATAATTTGTAAAGAAAATCTAGATTTTTTTACTGTGATTTCTTCTTATCACGTAGACAGCACTTTTTGTATAAAAGGAGAAATACAATAAAATACAGACATTCTTGTGGCTATAAGCAATTTCTTTCACGCTCCTTTATTATTATTACATACACAAATTATTATACATATTTTATGTAAATAATATTGCAGTAATGTATCTAACAACTAATAATAAATAGATATTTATGCATTTGTAGACTTAACCATGGGTCACAGATAATATAACTCATAAGATAATAATACAACGAGTAAAAACGTTTACCTCACCCCGCAGGTATTCAAGCACAATAAGCTATCCTGCGAATTGCCATCGTTAAAAAACCACTGAATACAATATACTGTCGCGGTTTTACACCGACCATTGTTTTAATATTACTCATATCTACAATATATTGTTACAAAGCTTGTAAAGTAAACTTGAACTTAATGCACGAGATTATGATTCAATAATATCTATAACAATAAAGAAAATACTATGATGACACCTCAATAATGATTCGCAAGGATGAGTAATATTTACGTAGATTTTTTGTGATATTATATATCATTTCTCATGCATACCTATTATCTTCCAGGGCGCTAAAGCACGTTGTCCGTGCAAGATTAGAAAATTTTCGCTTTAAACACTTCGCGATGAGTAAAGATAGCTTTAGGTTCGAAATAGCAGATCTTTAGAGTTTAAATTATGTGTTTGTTGTTTTAGTATGTTTATATCTGTAATTATCTATATTATATTTGATGACCACCAGCAGTGCTTTACAATTGTAAAATTCAATTGAATTAAAAAAAAATCTTTTTATTGTTTCTAAAACTATTTTTAAGCACCTATAGCATATTCTGAGTTTGACAAATCATTTGTGACAACTAAAATAATTAAGTACATGAATTTACATTAAAATGTAGAACACGTTTTTACATAATTACACGCCTACGTGTCTTGTATGTAATTGCATATGGTAGCGTTCACGGATCCTTTTGAAGACTTAAATCCGTTAACACAAAACTGCAAGTTTATACATGAAAAAGTATGTATATGATAGATATAATTTTCTACGATTAGGCACGTAGACATACTTATAATGTCCCTTAAATGCTTTAGTAACTATAAACATAAAATTAATTAAAGAGTCCCTTCAAAGTAAACAATTGCATGAGATTTTCCTGTTTTCCTCAACAAGTACTTACGAAGCTTTGTTTTTGATACCTCAATAAAAACGTACGTGACATAACACAATGTGTAATTTTGTTTAATAAGTTTCTATTTAAAGTCACATGTATACACTCTGGTTTCGTTATTTATAGATTTAAAGTACAGGTTATTCAAATAAACAGTCATAAGATGGGATTGACCAGAAACAAATGAACAATACACAATAAAATCAACCCGTAACTATGAAATTTAATGGGTACTTATCTATTGACACTTGAATTTTATTATTGAATGCTCTTTGACAATCTTATTAATGACTTAAAGTTTCTCATTCTAAAGTTAGGGGCAAAACAAGGCCTCCACTCCGTCGAAAATTTATCAGAAGTAGGTAGGTGTTTTAAAACGAAATTAAATATAACAAAATTTAACGGTTTTTACTTTTATATTAAAATTACAAGTCAAGGTAAACGGTGAAGAAATGTAAGGTTAAAGTAACTCGCTTCGGAATATTACTCAAGACATTATATCAGTTTCATTTCACACAACTTATATAATATTTAATCGTTCACAAAACGAACGATGACTCAATACCTTGAAATACATCTTTAAACGTTATTTCATACACAGAATATTTATTCTATGAAATATCTAATAAAAAAAAAATTAAACTCTAAGTGGTAATTATGGATATTTCATTAGATCTATCTCCCTAGAGAACATTTGCTAGGTACCTTGAATAAAATCTTTTACTGTATAGAATTGCACTAGTTCAGGTTTTCGTAAGTTAATTCAAAAACAAACAACAAAACAAGAAATGTTATGAGTAGGTACGTGTAACAGTGACAACCAGTTTTTATTACGAAATTGTGCCACGCTAACTGCTATAACACTATGCCTAATACCATCGCGGTCTGACATTAATAAGGTACCAGAGTTTATGTTAGGAAAATTTTAATCATAATTGGTATACATAGTCTGCTTAATAAAATTCTTTTACGAACGAGTAACGTGATAATTTCTCTATAGTCAAATTGCAGAAAGTATGCAAAACGTCTTTATTTCTCATTTAAATTAAAATAAGATACAGTCCAAACTTTTCTTTATTAATATACAACCATGAACCATTCACATTACTTACTTTATGAAAATACGCGTTGCTTTCAAATGTGTTTTTATATGGCATAACTTTTAAACGCTTGCAACATATCCGAATATTAAGAGCCTATAAAGTTGCGTGTTTGCAACAGAAACAGTTAGTTGAGTTTATTATCATTAAATACAATCTGACATTCAAAATATATCTATGTACCTATTAACCTAATAAACTTTGATTAATTCTACCTAATCTATGCTATTCTGTTTTATAATAATTTTAATGTTATATCATCTAGTAAGTCAATCTAGTAAGTAGGTTTTGGGTGGACAATAGCTAACGAACAAGGAAATTTTTTCTAATCTTCTTCTAAATATAATATTATGATATATAGAGTAAAGTTGAAAAAGCTAAAATCATACTAACTCTTATTTTCTATTGCAGATGGGTTGCAAATTAACATTCGTAGACGATGTACTAAATCGGTCGTTTTATAAACTCGGCTTGGTGGTCGGCAAGAACCCAGGCTACTTCATAATCATACCCGTACTCCTGACTCTCCTGATGGTCACCGGCTATCAAAGAGTTTACTATGAAATGGACCCAGAATACCTCTTTTCGCCCGTCAGCGGTCAGGGCAAGCTGGAGAGACGAATAGTTGAAGAATATTTTAAAGTTAACTATACGCATAGATTTAATGTTGGAAGAATTACACGACCAGGTAATGTATCGTTTATTTTTTTAATGATAAAAAAACCATCATATTAGGCTGAATCGGTTACGCACAATCGGAGTTGTACCACCCGCAGACATATCAGAATAGCCTTTGTGCATTCCATTATCCCTTTTGACACAGATCCTTCATTTTTCTTTATAAGCTAAACAAACCTGCAGCTTTAAGTCGCCCGCCATCACATAAAAAAGCTTGGTTTTACTTCAAAATGAAGAACTTAGTATCATTATAAACAGTTGTAACACAATTTAAATAATATTTCAGGTAGATTCGGTCGCGTGATCATAGTATCGAAGGATAACGACAGGAACATGTTGCGCACTGAGATTTGGAAGGAACTCCGGGAGTTGGATGACTTAGTTCAGAACGTGACGGTCACTATGCCCAGCGGGGACACGTTCACGTACCGAGAGGAGTGCGCGCGGTGGGAGGGACAGTGCTTCGTCAACGACATATTGAACTTGGACAAGATTATAGGCGAGGTATGCTTCACTTTTTAAAACGAACACAGAATAAAAAGTAGAGCCAAAAGTTCAAGATCAATTGATTGGTCAATAAATAATAATAATAAATAAATATTTTCAGGACATTTATACACAGCGCCATCTAATTCCAAGCTAAGCAGAAGCTTGTGTTATGGCAAATAGATAATGGAATAAATTACATATACATACTTTTTCTTTTGTAATACATACATACAATACATAGCAACACCCAGACCCCAGAAAAATATGAATGTAAATTACAAATATATTTTTTCGGTGTGGGGATCGAACCCACGACCCTACGCGCAGAAAGCAGTTGTGCTACCACTGCGCCAAGCGGTCGTCATACCTATACCATACAATACCTACATATTCTCGTTTAAAATATCGTCCTCTGATATATTTTTGTGTTTATTTTGTCTTTGGTGTCAGGATGATTATGTTATCTATGTGGTTGTAGGTTGAACGAGGAGAACTAAACTTAACGTTTCCCATAATGTTCAACCCTGTGACGTGGGAGGCTCACGCTTTTCCCGTATTCTTTGGGGGTTCGAAGATAGTGGACGACACTATCGTGTCGGTCCCCGCCGTGCAGCTCGTATGGTTTGTGAGGACAGACACTAAACTGCAGGAACAACGGTGAGTACTAATAAGTATACTATCTTTAGATCCATATTTCCTTTACTTTTAATAGTTCGAAAAAAAAATTCGTTATGTTATTTTGCTCCATCTTAACACTTTCAACTTCGCGTAATTAGCAAGGTAAGGAATACTTCCGTATACTATATATCTACATATAATGCAAATTTATAGACCGAATTGATCAATTTCGTTTTACGAAAGGAATTATAAATAACATATTATTTTAAAAATATTTATAGGTATGTTATATTTATACTTATAATATTATTTAAAAATCTTCCGACCAACTAAAAACTATTAAAATTTAAAAATAATTAGTCGCAATCTAAAAACCACACCTGTATAAAGTATATTGAGAACGTAATTAATATAATTTCAATGTCAATTGAATTAACTATGCATAAAAAAATTTTAACTTTCAAGGTAAATCAACTTTATCGAGATATATATAGTTCCATTTAAATCAGTCCGTTATGGATACAGATAATTCAATAAAAAATTAAATACGCGAAGTAATATTGAAATCGAGGGTTTTTTATTTAGACTAACATTTATTATTAGGTTATATGTATTAGGTATCACAAACTCATTTTATAGATATACACTATATGGCATGACGACTTAACAAATAAATTGACTATAGAAAATATTTCCAACACCTTCAAACCTTTTCCTACTATAGCTAGTATTTAAATTATACATTTTCGTAGAAATAAGGAAGTCTTCACTTAAATATAACACAAAAGGAAACATATTTCAGCAATTCTAAAGTTTCTTTGTTAGGTATTGTGACCGCTCTACCGTACACTCATTTTTATGACTTGTTTCCAATTACAATAGTCGATTTAGTAAACAAGAAACAACACAAGTTAATAAGTTTCGATCTTGACACGCTTTGAAAGTAGTTTCGAATACTAAACACAAAATCTAATGTTACAAGAATACGAATAGAAAGCTTGACAACAATTAATTTATTGCCTTATAGCTTGTTTCTTTTACAATTATAAATATTTAAAGGACATTTTAAATCACATCCGAAATGAATTCTTATATCATGTTAAATTCGACGGTTATTAAAATAAACAAAAACCTACGAGAAGTGGGTAGTTCTTAGCTGTCTTTACTTATGAGGTCGTAATTAGAACATATAATCTGACTATAACTTGATGTTTTCAGAGGTGCAGCCTGGGAAGACGCGTTCTTAGATGCTGTAGGAGCAGCCGAAGACACGGGACGATTCAAACACATATCGATTGCGCGATTCGCTTCTCGAACACTCGACCACGAGCTCGAAAAGAATACGAAAACCGTTATACCCTTCTTCAGCTCAACGTTTATATTAATGGGAATATTTTCTGTAGTAACATGTATGATGGGCGATTGGGTACGTTCAAAGCCCTGGCTCGGTCTATTGGGTAATATATCTGCAGTAATGGCCACGGCTGCGGCTTTTGGCTGCGCTATATATTTAGGAATATCTTTCATCGGAATTAACTTAGCAGCTCCTTTTCTTATGATCGGTAAGTGTTAATATATTTAAACTTACATAACCACAATCCACAATTCTGTGCAGAATACACAGCAAATGGTGTTAAAATTTAAATTGCAATTTAAAATCGTTACTTATTATAATAATATATGGAACTATCAGTTGTTGGTGACCCGGATATGGAAAACTAATCATAGCCGCTCACTGGATCATGAAATATATTGTATTTTGCTGACGGTACCATGAATTATATCTATTTTTACATATGTCTTGTAGGCATCGGTATTGACGACACTTTCGTAATGTTGGCGGCGTGGCGGCGGACGTCGTCGCGGCTCTCTGTACCGGAACGGATGGCAATCATGTTGTCGGAAGCTGCTGTCTCCATAACCATCACCTCCGTCACGGATATGTTATCATTCTTCATTGGTATATTCTCACCCTTCCCGTCTGTGCAAATCTTCTGCATGTATTCAGGTACTTTCAATATTGGTTATTCGTTTTATACTAAGATAAACCTTGTTGTCGATTGCCGACATTTCAATAGGTTTTCTGCTATTCGGATTAAACAAGAATCATAGGTAAAATCTGTACTACAGCGATTTCAAAATTATATGTGTAAGGAGAATGACTTTTTATTATAATTTTAGTCCATCCGACCTCTTCAAATCATCATTATCGATTTGGAGGTTTAAGCATAAAAGGGTAACATGGTAACTAATTTATAAGCAATATTTGTAGAGTATTTGTTGTAGCTAGGTTTAAGGATATTTGTATTTAATACTTACAAATCGTTAATAGGTCTCGCTGTGTGTTTCACCTTTGTGTGGCATTTGACATTCTTTGCTGGGTGTGTCGCCGTATCGGGCTACCGTGAAAAGCAAAACCGACATACCATTACCTGGCTTAAAGTTCTACCGGAATCTAGAGCAAGAAAGGGTAAGAAAATTACAAATAACTAAATTGTATTTAAAGTGACTTATTATTTTTTACTTTATTTAAGTTTAAATTAGCTCGCTACAAAGACTCCTTAGTCGTTTGATAAGCTTATTGATATGGAAACGTTTTTTCTAGAAGAGCGATCCTGGCTTTACCGAATCTTCTGCAGTGGTGGCATCGACCAAGCAGACCCAGATAACCCTATTGATAACAAGGAACATTGCATCATGTCCTTCTTCAAAACCACAATGGCAGATATACTCAATAACAGTTATATGAAAGCAGTAGTCATTATAGTTTTTCTTGGCTATCTTGCTGGAGCTGGATATGGAGTCACCAATCTTAAAGAAGGCTTGGAGAGAAGGAAATTGTCCAAAAATGATTCCTACTCTGTTGAGTTTTTCGACCGCGAAGATCTTTACTATCGAGAATTTCCTTACAGGATTCAGGTATGAAAAATTGAAATAAATAATCATAACCTGTTGTTTATTATTTTTAACCGCCTTGAAAAAAGGAGGAGGTTCAAAGATAAGTAAAACAATAAGTGTTAGTTTGGTTACATCGATTTTGTATAGATTGTTGTAGCATTTACTTGGTACCGATTTCAAAATTATGAAATAACTATTAATTATTTCTATATACTAAATGAAAATGCGTATTACTTTGTGGGAAGCAAATTTATTTTTTGCTTTTTAGTTTGAAGTCGGTTTATTTTTTGTTAAAAATTATTTTATATAATATGTTATACTTAAATTAAACCTCTGTCGTCAGGTCATCATAAGTGGAAGACATAATTATTCTGATCCCAACGTTCAGGATGAAGTAGAAAAACTTACAAAAAGTTTGGAAAATACGTCTTATATATCGAATTCTTTATACACCGAGTCATGGTTGAGGACGTTTGTCGATTACGTTGAACGAAACAATGACTATTTAAATATTTCTATAGATTCGGAACAGGATTTCATTAAAAATCTTAAAGAGGTATGTTGCTTATATACATTATTATAATCATGGTTTATTCAAATTACATACAACCAAATTTACATAAATATAACGTTTTTTCAGCTGTGGCTTTTCCCTGCTAACCCATTTTCTTTGGACGTCAAATTTGATGAAACTGGAGAAAACATTATCGCATCTCGATTTCTGATCCAAGCCATTAATATAAGCGGAACTAATCATGAAAAAGAAATGGTAAAAGCGCTGAGAGAAGTCGTTGCACAATCATCCTTAAACGCTTCCGTTTTTCATCCCTACTTCGTATTCTTTGATCAGGTAATATAGTCTACAGTCAACAATACCTACTCCGTGAGAATGAAATACTCAATATAATCTAATACTTTTTTTTTAATTTTCAGTTTGAGCTGGTACGTCCGACATCAATTCAAAATCTCTGCTACGGAGCGCTTATGATGATGATAACGTCCTTCATTTTTATTCCAAACATTTTATGCTCCTTATGGGTTGCCTTTAGTATAATATCTATAGAAGTCGGAGTAGTTGGCTACATGGCATTATGGGATATAAACTTGGACTCAATATCTATGATTAACCTCATCATGTGCATAGGATTTTCCGTCGACTTTACTGCCCATATTTGTTATGCATACATGTCATCTAAAGCTAAATGTCCCAAGGATAGAGTCAGTGAATGCTTGTATTCTTTGGGCTTGCCCATCGTACAAGGTTCTTTTAGTACTATTCTTGGTGTAGTGGCTTTGTTGTTAGCTGACAGTTATATATTTTCCGTGTTCTTCAAAATGGTCTTCATGGTGATATTCTTCGGTGCTATGCATGGGCTATTTTTACTCCCAGTTTTGCTCTCTCTCTTCGGCCCCGGATCTTGCACGCGACAAAATGAAGATATCAAACTCACTAAAATAGAAAAGTGCTATCCTAACCCATACTGTATACCGCACCCACAGTTAATGTTAAATGATCAAATCTATAACGGAAAAAACGGAAGCCCGAACGGTATTTATAAAATCTATGGCGATGAAAAGGATCTAGGCATTGGAACTTCTGGAGAAGATACCAGCGAAAGTAGCTCTAATCAGTCTCAGCGACGTCAAATTGGGGACGAAGATGGCAAAAGAAAGAGATACGAAGATGGCTGGAGACGCTTTAATTATGGACAGAGCACAAGTCAGTTTCAACCGTCCGGTGAATTAGATATTTATGGACACGATAGCGATCGTACTTGGCAAAGACAACGGTATGAAGCAAACCGTAGAGCCTTTGAAAACCACAGAAAAGGACCGGCCTATAAAGATGAAGAATTCACAAAAGGTCGTAAGACCAGCGACACAAGTCCAAGGCGAGAGGAAACCTACAGGGTCACTCGAACGCACTCACATCACAACTTGCATCGACCCAGAGCTCCAAGGCGCTCCAATTCCCATCAAAATCTGGAACATTTAGACTACGTTGCAGAAATGCGTTTTCCTTGACATTTACTACCAGCCTCTCCCTGAATTATAAACGTTCAAGAATATATTATATTTCGTGTGCTCAACTTTTGGACCAAAGTATTATTTTTGTATGTGAAAATAAACAATTAGTTAATGTTTCCTTAACAACAAGACTTATCTCTGCAATGGTGTTATTAAATTTTAATGACATATAGGTAGTAACTATAAGATGTGTGTTATATTATTTCTGAGAATAATGTTGGATATGTAGTTTCCTATTTGACGGGTGATGGAATAGATTTGGAAAGTTGCGTACCGTTAATCAGTTGGTAAAACAAGAATAGAATTGAAAAGAGTTATAACTACATTGAGCAATAGAAAAAAAGGTTCATTGCACAACTATTGGATTTTCTTGCACTAAATAAAAGAATTTCCATTTGTTTAGTGATTTATTAACTATTGAGTTCCTATAGTATCTTATCTACATAAAACACGTTATCAGTCGAATTTAATATCAAACTATACTTAAATTAAAAAAACGTACGTAACGACTATAGTAATAATTAGTACGCAAGAATTAAACAGCTAATGATATTTTCGTGTGATATTTACAAATTAAACTGGGTGGGTGTGTTGTTACCTAGTAAAGTGTACATAGGCGTTATTTAAAATAATTAAGTCCCTTATATTTTATAAAGCTTTAACTGTATCTATGTTTCTGTAAATAGTGTGATACATTTAGATGCCATGTACCTTTTTACAATTTGTTTTCAAGGTACTCCTTTTAATCAATGTATATTTTTATACCTTACAAAAATCTCCTGCTTTTTCACTATAATGGCAGACAGCCTTGCATTTTGTTTGAATATTTTTTTATGACATTTGCATGTATAATATTAGTGGTGTTAGCCACGGCTCATGACTGAATACTGTAAATATTTGATTTATTTTGTAATAAATAATTTTAGTTTTAAAATTTGTTTCAATCAGAGAACCTTACTAAAACTATACTGAACTAAAAATATAAGTAATAATCATTGACAACGATTAACTAATATCAATACTTTAATCATAAAATATTCGAAATCAAATCGAAAATAAAAACAACTGCTTTACACGAGTAAAAGATCAAAATGAGTCTCAGGACTTATCATACACTTTCTTTAACAATTCACTGCAAAACAGCACTAAGTCTTTAGGCTTAAACTTATCACATAGATATTGTTGTAAAAATGATAGCCTCGTATGTTCACATTCTTCTCCGGTTGAACTGCTACATTCTTTTTCAATTATTCTGTCGACTATTTCCGCCGACTTACTCAATGGTAATCGTTTTATAAATGTATCAGTTAATACTTCAAACGATTTCTCGTCCATTTTTTCTATAACCTCTGGTTTCTGAAATACCAACACAAGAGATTTTAAATGTAAAATTATTGCTAGAAATTAATAGGTATTTTTTAAATTATAATTGTAAAAATTATGAGGATGTATGTTTAGATGCAAGTTTTGATTGGACATCAGATCGATGAATAATACTTATACAAATTTATTTTAACCAAAATTAAAGCAATGATACAATCTAAAAACTCAAATTATGAAGAAATCAAATTTGAAAGGATATGAAGTTGTGACATAGTAGGAACGTAGTAACTTGTTTTATCTAACAGATAGTTACAATATTTGCAAAAAAACAGATATAAAAAACAGAAACTAGTTTTATGATGATGTATCCATGGGACATAGCTAGCTATTTCATAAAAATCACTGCACACAAAATTAGCATCAATAATGTAAATAAGTCCCTCAATTAAAATAATTTGAAAGTACCAACCTCTGTCAAGTATGATGTTATATCCTGTTCATAGATCATATTTCCATAGTCTGTCTGCATGCTTCCGTCAGAGCATTCAGCTATGTCAGTTTGCGTGCTATTCGATGATATATCTAAAGCATCTGTTTGCATTTCAACACTTAAAAGATTAACTTCAGTCTTTTCGTCATTTAAAGCTTCTATAGTAAGACTTTTTGTTGCATCCTCGGTATCGACACAGATAACTTCGTCCTCAACAATTTCATTAGTTTCTTTATTATCCTCATCCTTTGGCACATAGCAATTGAGTACTTTCTTAGCAGTTTGTACTTTAGGCGCCTTAATACATAACCTATTAACTTCAAGTTCAGTCATTTTCGCTAAATCTCCAACAGTAGCAATTTTACCTTCAAATTCTTTTACTAACAAAGATTTCATTGCTGGTGAAGACAATTGAGAAGCTATATTATCTATTGGGTCCATACAATCCACTAATCTAGGACATATGGGGTCAGTATTGTTCAATTCACTTGTTTTAATAACATCAATAACTGGTGTGTCTTCTAGAGAGCTTATTTGGGTATCTTCACTACAATCTTCTGTCGAAGGAATTTGAATAAAACTTTCGATAGTTTTAGTTAATGCTTTATCAAGACGTCTTTGTGATTTAGGCGTATAGTTCTGAAAACGCAGTTGCCTTTCCTGTCGTTTAGTTGCTGAATTTTGGGGCGATCGAACTCCACATGGCTCGATATATTTCTTTACGCATACTGTAGTCGACACAGGTGGGTCATGAAAGCTTACTCGCTTCCTCTGAAATTATAAAAGGATAGAATTAGATTTATAAAGAGAATCTGGTTGAGAAATGTTCCTATGTAATGCAAATTTGTTGCACATACAAATATAACTTAACTAAGCAAAACAAAATTTTAAAAATCATATTTATTTTATATTTACCTTGCTGATAGGAGAAGGCGTAGCTTCGTCGGCGATATCCGCAAGCTTTCGTTTTAAAATAGGACCTGACGGACTACAGTCGGTGGTAGGCAGATTTCGCTCAAACTTTAAAAAGTTATCATTATCTTCATTATCATCTGAAACTTCATTTTGATTCTCAGTAGTATTATACAGCATTCTTAAATTCCTTCTCGCTGGTGTGTTCAGCGAATTTGTCTTTTTTATGTCGTCACTTTCCATAGTTTTCTCTGGTACGCTAATTTTTTGTAAACTATTTGGAACACACAGTCCTAACATTTGAGCGCCCCGACCGCCCGAACGGACTTGAGGTCTGTTCTTCTTTAAAGATAATGGACTGGTATGAGTTACTGTTACTTCGTCTCTAGGCGGCGATATATCCCTCTTGTCAGGAGATATTTTATCATCAGTAAATATTTCCGGGGACATACCCTTTTCTATAGGTTCCCCATTGCTCTGAACGGGTGAACAGAGTTTAATTACGACATAATCGTTGCTCGTCTCTGGAGATGGTGTTTTTTCGTCTCTAACGGGACTTAAAATTTTAATAGGCGATATTTCTAATGTATTATTCAGGAAATCTTGCTTTCTCTGTTCTTCGTCTTTGAACGGCGACGATGCCGCATCTTCATGACCGAAATCCATGGTATCTTTGTTTTTTGTTAAAACAACTTTTGAAGATAGTTCAGATGTAGTTACATCATTGTCAGATTCAACGTGAATTGTGATATTAGAGTTATTACTCGGAACACGGCTTGTGCATTCTATGTTTTCTGTCATCTCTACGTCGACTGGAGATAGTTTCAATTCATCCAACACAAAGTTGGGATCAAGTGGTTGGGTATCAGCATTAGCTATTTCTTGTGTAATAATACCAACAGATAAATCTTTAGTAGTATCTTTTACATCCAGGTCTTGGGCCGATGGGATAATTTCTAAATCGTCATTTATTTCTATTGGTTCGGTATCCATATTTTCAGTTAAATTATTTTCATCTTCCACACATTTATTTTGCGGTAGCATACTGTCCTCCTTATCCTGTTGACTTGCTTTTAAATTTAAATCCTTCTCTAAATTACTGATACTATTATCGATTTTTGTCGAACTTTCATCATTTTTATTAGCCTGGATTGAATTTAAATAAACAACTGGGATCTTCTTGGAAGTATTTTTAGATGATCGGACCGAGATGGTTGTAATAGAAGATTCTTGAGAGCTTTCGATTACATCTTGTGACACAGCCAGATCTAAGGAACAAGTCTCATCAAGATTATTTTTTATTTCTTTTCCTTTAAGCTTATTATTGACAGTTTTTTGTGAGTCTAAAGAAGTCTTAGCACTTTCAACATTTAGCGTTGCTTTCTTTCTAGTGGAAGGAGAATTAGATATTGCTTTTCGAGTTAATCGTTTTTCTGGTTGCGCGTTTAAGAATGGATGCCCCTCCACCATGTCAATTGCCAATTCCTTTTCAATACGCGACTTCTTTGATACGCTTTTTCGAGTCGATTTTGGGGTACTCACTTCAATTTTCTTTTCAGCATTTTTATTTTTTAAATCATTCTCCGCATTTCCTAATTTTGTAGTTGTAGCATTGTTAGATTCTTGATCATTAGGGAGTTCCTCTTTATTTTCATTTGGATGTGTAGTTTTTTCACAGTACGGAACTTTATCGTCTTTAGATACCAATAAGTTATTATCTGCTGGGTGTTCTATTTCTTCTTTTATATGTTCGACTTGAATAAGCACTGACTTATTAATTTCTGATGTTAATTCTGTAGTTTGTTCTGATTTTTTATCAACTGTTTCACGAACAAGTTCAACTTCTTTTAAATCCTTAATCTGCTCATCGGTTTCGCTGGTTGAAGAAATTATTTCCGATTCCTCTCCTTCATTTTGACCATGAGAAGTGCGTCTACGTTTAATCGAAAAAATTTCAGAATCAACAAATTTTTTGGGAGGTCTCTTTACACGTGAAGGTCGTCCACAATTCAGTTGTGATGGTGCAGAGTTAGTTCCATTCGAGTTAATGCTTTCTTTTACTTCATTAGATATTTTATTATTAGGCGTTTTGGAACCATTCTCACTAACGCTCACGATACATACATTTTCGTCCTTAGTTAAGTTAGACTTTTCAATTAAATTTCGAACATTTCGAAATACTCGGTCTTTTAAAGCCATTCTTGGCGATTTGGTATCTTTTGTGGCAGGAGACTGTACATTTTTGGGATAGGAAGTATTTGTAATTTCTGTTTTATTATTGTTATTTGTTTTATCTTTTAAGTTATTGTCATTTTTTGTAAGAATATTATCAAGTATTTTTGGCATAAACTCTGTATTCGGAATATCCTTTAAAACTGTTGATGTTTCACTCGTTGTTGACACACTGTTCGATTTACTTGATGAGTTAGCATCATTTGTATCAGTCTTCCATGCAGTCAATTTAAATTCATCTTGAGATTGAGACAAGTCTTGATATAATGCAGGTATATCTTCTCTTTTCCTTTGCAATTTTTCCTTTTGGTTATCAGTCAATTTTTTCGGATTGAACTTCCAATTTGATTTTACAACTACAAACTCTTCTCCATTTTCAACTACTGTATTGACAATATTAACAGATTTCCCTGCACTTTTCTTTGATGTTGTCTTATTATTGGGAGTAGTAAATGAAGGTGTTTCTATTTTATTTTCTTTCAATTTGCTGTCATTTGCAGTTAAAGAACTTATAATTTGCTTTATTTCAAAATCATTGCTCTCAAATGTATTTAAAATACATATGATATCATTTTTGTTTATTTTAACCAAGTGGACAGCACTTTCCTTCATACCGTCTAAAATGAACATATTGAGTTTACGATAATCCTCCATTTTTATAATATTATTGACGTTTTCAATTATTGTATTCAAATGGCTTTCAATTTCTTTGTTCTGAAACATTCAACAATATTATTTTATTAATTTTGGCTATTAACAAAACAAATTTAATTGTAATTAAATTTAAATACCTAATAATTAAATATACTATGGTTGTGAAGTGATTTCTTAATATAATATTGTATTATTGAGACCTGGTTAAATAAGTATATCATATACATTTAAGAAAGATGTTTTGTATTTACCTGCTCAGAGTCTTGATTCAATATATTCGGCGTTACTTTAAATGCTTTATTAGTAATCATCAGGAAACATTTTATACAGCTAACATTGGTAATTTTTGTATTTGACATAAAAGCGAGGCATTCTATCAAATATGGATAAAAAACTTGAATTTCTTCAAAGTCATCAACTTGTTTTTGTAATAGCTTGAACATTACTTCAGCTTTCTTTTCAAATTTTTTATCTGAAAATACATTTGGATTTCATCACTCCATATTTTATTTAAAAAAAAATATTATAATATACCATATTCAATACCAACCTTTATCCTTCAACAAATCTTTCTTAATAACAGACAAAATAGCCATCACACTGAAAATTGTGTTAACACTTTTATTTGTAGTGAAAAATTGTAGAATCTCATCATTTATATTCGACGATACTGGATTACAGCTCACATAGTCATATAAAGTAACCCAAGTCTTTATATACTTTTCTTGCTAAAAAATAAATACTACTGTAAGTATATGTAATAGCCCGAAGTGATTTCTTCAGGATATGTCATTTAACAGGACTTTTGATTGGAATAGATCTATAATGGCATGGTTACGACTGCTAACTCTTTTGAGTAGCAGATTAAAAGAGTTTACTGATCTTCACTTCGCAAATTTATCTTGTTTTTGAATTCAAATGGTGTTGTTCCTTTTGTATTTGTTTGGTCATGGTTTTAATCAATTATTATTTATACATATACTCACGTTTTTATGTAGGTCAATATTTAAAGGCCACAATACTACTTTATATATCAAGCGAAGGCATGATATATAATCATACTTAATTATTGACTCTACAAAAGCGGTCCATAGCATTAAACTACTTTCAGAAGCAGGCAGAGATCTAAAGATGTTTTCTATTACAATACTGGAAGTCTTGAGGGATATGTGCACTACATAATCTGTACTTATTCTGATACATTTAATAGTTTCTTCAATATCACAGCTGTAAAAAATAAATATATCGTTTTTTACACATTTGTTGCAAAACATGAGTGTTTTAGTTACATTGAAAAATAAAAAATAAAAGATTATAAAAGCATTATTATATAATCATATTACTGTATATATGGTTTTTTTAAATGTTTATGATTATACAAACATTCAATGGATCAAAATTGGTCCAGTTTTTTTACTATCGCAAGTGTTTTTGGTTCATAATATATATTATATTCATAATATAAAGATGTCTAATAGTTGTGAAATTAATGAAGTAGTCATTAAATTTGCAAATGGATGATTAATATTAATTAGTGATACTACTATCTTTCCATCCATAAATTTACACATACCTTGAATAAAAGTTGTTGTTTGAAGAATCATTAAATATCACAAATATTTTCATTATTGAAGAGTTTTCATCAGGAGATATTTTGAAAAGATCTTTAATTTTGTCATCTTCCTCAAAGAAAGCAGGTATTAAATAGTGTATAACTATTTCAGACACCTCAGCTTGACAGTCCTAAAAATATTTAATTCATCATAAATTTTAAATAATTTTGCTTTTGAGCATGGTTATGTACATGGCAAGAAATCATAGTATAACTCAAAGTCACTTTCTTTTGTTTGTCATTGACCTTATGTATGCTAAAATCTTTAAAAAGACACAACCAATTTTCATAGTTTTTTTTTATCAGATATACTGATTCAAGTGAAAGGTTTATGTGTTTAATACATGCATAAATGCGGGTAAAACCGCGGGACACGGCTGGTAAATAATAAAATAAATAATAAGAAATAAATATTTTCAGGACATTTATACACAGCGCCATCTAGTTCCAAGCTAAGCAGAAGCTTGTGTTATGGCAACTAGACAACGGAATAAATTACATACATACTTTTCTTTTGTAAATACATACATACAATACATTAAAAAAAATAGAAAAGAATACCTGTAAACATTGCTGTAACATTGCAAATAACTCATTTACAAGATCTCGCCTTATGTTATTTTCTGGCAATTCTGCAATAGTTGACACAAATGATTTCCAAGCACATTTTATTTGCTTTACCAATGTTTTATCCTCTAACTCAGCTCCTATTTTTACAACTTCATTCAGAGCATTGATCCAATGTTTCCAGTTACTGACTAGATGTGTTGTCGTAACTAATTTTACATCTAATTTTTCTAAATCATAAACACAGCCATTGCAGTTATGGTGAAATAAAACATGTGTTAAAGCTTGGACACTCAATTTCTTAGTTGCTTTGGAAAATAATCCCGGAATAACAGTGGGCTTACTACTTCCAGCTGGTTTTCCAAAACAAAATTGCAAAAATGGCAATAGTGCAATATCAGAAAATTTCGTCATTTTTGTGTGGAGCTTAAATATAAAATGCCACCATGTGTTGAATTTTGCGAGAGCAGCTTCCTCAACTTTTGCATTGTTCGACATAAGAGGGATCATCAGCAGTTTCACTTTTTTCTGAATGTTTACTTCAACAGTTTCCGTTGCAAAGTTATCAATTAAGACATTCCAACATTTGAAAGCTCGGCATCTATTCTTAACATCTGTTTTAAATGCTGTTTCTACCACAGGTAACATGGAGTTAATTGGACAAGCATATGGATACATAGGTTTGGTTATTTTGCTTTTCAGTAATTTTACACATACCATCCATAGTCTATGCCAGTGTTCATGCCCATCCCCTAAAAGTTTCCTCATAAGAGCTGGGTATCTGAAACAGTTGTGAGTAGATTTTATTAATTTCCAATATAATATCCAACATAATATACAGATGATTTTAGTGACCACAGTATTATATTATTTATGTCAAGAGCCTTAATTTACAAGGAACTGGTGAACTTTCAGCAATCATAATTATTACGTTAAATTGCAAGGCATGAACAGGGCTTGATAGTTCATACTTACTTTTCTGGTATATATAAATATTCTAGAAAATTAAGCCATTTGGCATTGTCCTCATAATTGTAAGGCAAAATTTCTTCAGTTATTAATTCCAGGCACTGCATGGCTCTTTCTCCAATTTCCAAGTAAATTTTGTCGGTATTATTAAATATTGTTGGTATCAAACTTCCAAACCATATATCCATCCCATCTTTAACAAACTTTTTCTTATTGTTTTGTGACAAAATGTCTAAAATCCTTAAAATCAGATCTGTGGGCTGTGAATAAAAAATATAAATATTGTGTAAATTGATGAACAATTTTGGTGTACACCTTTTTCAATATTCTGCCACATAAGCTACAAATTTTATTTAGTGTTACTGCTGTCATCAATTTTATATTATTATTTAGATATTGGACCAAGTAAAGTTACTTTAGTAACATAGTTCCTTATCGCCCATTGCAAAATGGGGATAGAAGGAAGAAAATAAGACCAAAAGTTGTAACAGCACTTATTGTTATAGTTGTAAGCCATGGGGTGTGTGCATGTTTCTCTTATGCAAGCAAGGCCAGTAAGTTATTATGTTTCATCTTTCTATTCTTGTAAAATAAAATAAAATTTTATAAGTTTGTTCTATCTGAGTGTCCCTCTCAAGATTTTTTACAATACTTTTATATTAAAACAAAAACATCTGTATGAGATGGTTAAAAAGCACACCTTTTACACACCACACTGTGGGTATTTGAATTGTGCTATAAAATCATAAATATTTATATACCTGCAAAACAACTTCAGTTTTAGATACATTTGAAAAGTATTCTTCCACTAATTCATAAATCATAGAAGGATGTTCCACTGCTAGTGATTGTAAAATTTCATCAGGATACCTCAACAAAATTTCAAAGCATAATAATCTGATTGAATCAACTTTATAGAAAGTGGACATAGTTTTCAGAGTTGTTATGATTCCTAATGCTGATAACACCATGTTGGTAATACATGATGTCTGTTGTTTCTGTAATTAAAATACAAATAAACATATTATTTTTTATGGTTGAAAGTATTAGTTTTTACTTTTTAATAAGAAAATTATTTCACCTCTAACTTCTGTACAAGTAAAGACAGAACATTAAGACTGTAAACACTGTACTTCCTGCGTTCTCCATTTACTTCATTCAGACATATTGATATCAATTTTTCAGCATCTGCATTTTTTAATATCATCTCCTTCTCTAAAACACTTAGTATTTCTTTATAATTACTAGAGTTTAAAGTAAAGTCGTCTAAATTATCTAGGATGCTTGCAAGATCAATTGCACTTTGTTGTTCTTCTGGCATATTTGTAATTTTCAATAACTATGAAACGGAAACCTTAACTTTTCTTGAACTAAGCAAAAGGCTAAACAAATGAACACGACAACCGGGCAGTGTTTAATGTGGTTTAATGTATAGTTAATGCGTGCCGTTATGCAGATCTTTTACAGCTAATCTGCGACGTTTTCAACACACTTTCGAATGTTTTCGTGCACACACTAAAAAATAGATCGAAAATGTTTTAATTAGAATATAGAAAACAAGTTTTCTTTTGTGATTAACGTTGAATTGACTATTGCAGAAACATGATAAAAAATAACAGATTTTGACATTGCTTACATATTTCTGGCGCGAAATATATAAACACTTGACAATGTGACATTGACAATTGACACAACTTTTTAAGAAACTGTCATTTATGAGCATCGAAGGTTCGTGTCTATTTGTCCACTTTACTTTGCGTCATACTGTAATAATAATAATTAGAGGCCGATAATATTGAATGTGGTATTGGAAGCACGAGTTGCTGATTGCCACAACCAATTATAGACCTTGAAAATTAATATTATCTACACACAACTAGACATATCGCAGCATTGCCATTTAATTTTTATGAATAGGAAATAAATTTACATTTTTATATGAATTCTAAATGATTTCCAGTCATTACGTATTATGATCTATAATATCCTAATCTCATAGGTATATTTTACTTTTTAGATTTATCATAATTTATTTAAATTTTTTTGAGTTGTAAGCAAATGTTTATAATTTTTATTCACAATTAAAATTTTGTGGCGGTCAGAGAAGCGATTTATTTTCTAGATAAACATACCTATTTTGTCAAGAAATTGCAAATATATTATGTATATAGGTGATATTATATCAGTTAGCTTTTTCTTATCGTTATGTCTTAAACATCTTTGTTTGGTTCTTTTCTTCGGTTTACTAACATTAGAAAATTGCAATAATTAGAAAGAAATTGAATAAATATCCTAAAATATTAAGTTGAGTTTTGACAGTAAATATGTACTTCAGGGCGCTTCTTTCAAAGTAGCGCCACTTCGCCGATAAAAATCTATAAGTTAAAAAGCTATCGTCCATATTAGCCATCATGAACTATTGTGGTTCTCGTTTGTAAAGCGTAAAAATATTAACAATCAGTTAAAAAATAAGGAGTTGACAACCTATTATATGTTACTCCACACAATACTTAGTACCGACACCATGGAGTCTTCTCAGTCTACGACGAAAACCTACCCCATGCGGTAAAACCGACGAATTTTGGCCAAACAAAACCTATCCTGGATTGTCATGAGGAATTGACTTATTAAAAAAATGCGAGTAAAAAAATTCTTTATATCTCCTGGGTTTTAAAGGCCTCCTGGGTAAAGACAAACATTTATCTTGAATTTTAACTTGTGTCCAATTAATAAAATATCTTAAAACTCACTGAAGTGTTAATTGTCATATGTACCTTCTTTTTATCAATACATGCTTTTCGCGTCTATCTCTATGTATGCTTAGATCTTTGAAATTGTGTAACGGAATTTGACGCGGTTTTTTTTAGATAAAATGATTCCAGAGCAAGCTTTATTCGTATTATTTACCTACATGCATATTTGCGAAGGCGGAACGGGTCGTTATGTACAAATATTGTTGTTTCAGACATTAAATAAAACAAAAATGATTGTACATTAAAAAAAGGTAGGTATAACAAGTGTATGTAATTTAACCCTTTTGCACAATGCAATGAACATGCACTTGAGCTCACAATACGGAAAACACATCTAACATTCGCTAGCGAGCAACAGCCAACAAAGTACAAACTACAAACTATAGTTAGCAGTTGCTTATTTTTGAAGTAAGTGCCGTAGAGTGCGCACGCGACTATTGGTACGATAACATTACCGCAGATCGGACGGCCGTCGAGACCCGCGTGTATCGTGTTCAGCATAATAAGTAGTGTTAACAAATAAACACTGAAGACCATGTGTGGTTAGATTGTGACTAGTGATAGAGCACTCATACTCAGTTATACATTCAAGGATAAATATTGCGAATATTTATTGTGTAAGTGACTAATTAATATGCCTGGACACGCCAGTAGTCCGTATTGGACCGCGGTGGATTTCGACAGTGAAGAAGACGATCGCACCCCTGCTTCTAATAGAATGTATCTAGATCCCTGGGATAACGACGCATACGCAAGAATGCAGGAAGAGTCGTTAGAGTCCAGCCAAGAACAATTCAATTCGATAGCCGGTGAACCAGTGAGTGCAAGCTTTTATTATGTACCAACAAAAACCTACGACTCCTCAGAAGAGAAGCAAATAACTCAGAAAAGGCTTATTCCCGAAGAAATTATCACTCCGGATCACTCGATTTATGGTCGAAAAATATCCCGCTCCTTGATAGCTGATCACGACAATGTACCAATTTATGGACAAGGACCTCCTGCTGGTAAGTGCCATAAGACTTGTTGATGTGCTTCAAATTAATTCAAATTTATAGTATATCATTAGTGCCTTGATATTTCAAAGGCCAAAATCACACTACGAATACGAATACCCTGTACGATTCGAATAACAGGGTGCAGATGGCAATTTTCATCAGGTAGCATAAGTATGCTTAAGTTTTGGATTGAGTAATTGTTTTTCAAAAACTTTCTCATGACAAGTCCAATAGATATCATTTTAAAAATAATTAGTGTAATGAGTAATATATTAATTGAGTGAATTTCTGTTGAGTATTTATCGTAGGATATTAAAATAATAATCTATTTTACTAAGAGTGTAAACTTTAATCAAAGTAGAGTTATTTGTAAAAAATATATCGGTATCTATTGACTATTTAGATGTTAAACAATTCTTCTAAGTACAAATTATTTAGGTCAAGTCTACAAATCAATATTTTATAATATTTGTAGTACCATTATATAAAATTCAATAATTAAAAACTATGTCATAAAAAATCTATTAGATATTGTTCGTTTTTTAAGTTTGTTTTGTATACCTATGTTATTTTTTTTTTCATTACATCGTAAATTGTCGTAGGACGTGGATTTTTATTCTAAAGTTACGACAATAGAGAGGTCAATTGAATGGACATGAGATTATTATCAATAGCCTTAGTCTTATTCAAATAGCGTGTGATTTAGCAAACTTATAAAAGATTTTGTTTGTAAGTTTAGTTATTCCAAAATTCCAGGCGAAAGGAGACGCTCTAGGTATATGCCAGAGCCTATCTACGCGCCACATCCAATGATATATGAAAGCATGTATGGTCCTGTGCCGGTTATTCCACCTGGATACGTACCGCACCAAAGACCCCGCGTCTCAATCGCAAATTATCCTGAATACATACCAGTTAATGGATATAACAAGAACCGAAGACACTCCAGGTAAGTAAAGAATATATGTGACATGCCTAATCATACAGCTACAGCTACGTCACATGATTGCGTGTTATTATGAATTATAATGTGTCCAACTGTTCACGTTTAGAAAATGAAATCGACACATTTCGCCATTTCATAGCTTTAGAAAACAATATATTACATATTTTTTATTATAGTAATTAAAAAACTTGTCTACCTAATATTATGTATGTTATTATTAATACTCGGCATTTTTCAGTTTCACTTACAACGCAGTTAAAGATCGCAAATAACATAATGTGTATGGTATGGAATAAGTTAACTATGTTTTTTGTAGTTTTTAAATTTTAAAATGTACCTATCGTTAAAAATATCGTCGTTTTATAGGCATTTATAATCGTGAGGTCCTAATAATATCTAAAGACAACGACGATTGATGAAAAACGAATTTTCACAATTTTGTAGGTAGACATACCTACTTACATAAAATAAGCCGAATGCTAATCTAAGAATTTCAGCGGTTTCCAGAAATGTTACCTTTAGTTGTATTGATTGGCTAAGAAGGGGACCGAAAATAAAACAAACGATATTAAACAAATCTATAAGATTTTCATTTGAAGGGTAACCATTTTTCGAGAACTACAACCGAATAATATAACAGATATTCGTTCATCAGATACATCAATTCTCATCTAAATATAGTTTTCTTTGCAATAGCTAGAAAGTCATGATTCATTAAAAATCCATTATAAATGAACTTACTCATTATTACCTCTACGTCATAAAATGCTTTGTTAGATATTTAATACAGAATACTAAAACAACTGCAACGAGTCACGCAAACATATCACCGTTTCATATTTTAATTATGCGCTAACCAATTAATTATCTATTGTTTTTATGTTTTAAAATCTTCATTTCTGACTAGACGCGCCGCACGAGTTTGATAGAGCAGTTTATGTTCCTATGGCTATCTAATCTACCTGTATATTAAACTTCAACCAAATCCGTTTTGTTGTTTCTGTGTAAAAAGCAATAAATATAGGGTAGACCGGGTACAATTGTAGCATTTTAACTTTGACACTTAATTCTAGCTTAATTCATGAGTTTACGCCAAAAGTATTTTTGTTTATTGATACTTAGTTTCCTTGGCAATAAGTGAGCATCGTCTTTAAATGTGTAGAAGCAATAAAAGTTGAGATATTTCACATTTAAACCAAAAGGAGAAGATGGTACAAGTGTCCCCCACCCTGGGTCAGTTGTACCAGATATATCATGAA
>DWAJ01000849.1:0-27458 GCA_018238005.1 Eurema mandarina
AGGCACTAGACCATCTGTGTACCAAATGTCATTACAATCGGTTCAGCGGTTTGGCCGTGAAAGCGTAAAATTATAAAAAGTATCAACACCTCGCGCAACCTTGTGGGGGTTGATTAAAAAAAAAAGTAGCCTATGTCCTTCCCCAGGGTCTAGACCATCTGTGTACCAAATTTCGTTCTAATCGGTTCAGTAGTTTTAGCGTGATGGTAAGACAGACAGACAGAGTTACTTTCGCATTTATAATACTAAGTATGGATTGTCTTAGGGTCGTCTGAACGAGCTGTTGTGTGCTGTGCGGCTGCAGCGCAGCGCCAGCGCGGGCGCTCCACACGAGAGATACCATTTGGATCCTGGTAATGTTCATATTAATATTTTATATGACAGTTAAAAAAGCTAAAATTGCTCTGCGGTTTTTCTAGCGAAGAACCGCTATGCTCTCATCTCATTATTTTCGATATATTTTGCATAGTGCCAAATACTGTACTTAGTAAATTATTAAAAAAAATAGTTTAAGTTAATTTAAAGATTTACATGATATTACCTATAAACTTTTAAAGACTTAAAATTTTAAGTTAAATGTACGTGTGGGAGCGAATTCCTGTTAACTACATTTTTCTTGTGTATTGTTATCGAAATACAAATAATAATTAATATAAGATAAGCAAGATACCACATCTGCAATATTAATTCCATTATGAAATGTAACTCGTTTACTTTAATATTTTCAATAAATATTTTGCATAATGTACTATCTGTTAGATGAAGAATATAAACATGTACATGAAGATATACATACATACACACAAAGACTGCCAAAATCCTCATCCGTTTTAGCTGGAAATAATATCAAGTCATAATGCTGCTATGTAATGAAATAGAAAAGCAATCGTTTTGTCTGCGATTTAAACCACTTTACTACAACTTTTCCATGCTCCCAGGTGCACAAGAAGACGTGAAGCAGTTCTTGTCGCTACAGCAGCGCGGAATGGCTCACTTGATGGAGACGGCCAAGAAGGATCTGGCGGCGCTCAACACCATCGCTGAAGGCATGGCCAAGCTTGTACGAGCGTAATTTGTTTAATTATCATTTTCTAATACGTTATACTTAGCAACATGTTATTTCTAATAGTGAAAGAAATTCAGCAATGCTTTGCTGCGTCAATTCCAAGTTGTTGAAAATTTTTTTCGTAAAAATATAATGTGATGTCCTAAAAAACTGCTGTTATATTTTATTATGTTAACGGTTAAGTTAATTATCATTATTAATGAGTGATTGAAGTGTTTTTTATAGATTTTAGCGTATCTGTATACGCTTGAAACTGTGTGTGTATCTATACTACTACCGATGGGTTAGAGAAAGTACATCTTAATACACTTTTAAAGTGAGAATATAAAAATTTGTCAATGAACAAAAGTTAGTATTATTATGCTCCATTTGAATATTTTTGTCGCGAAAGTGTAAAGGCTTGCTGTTTAAAGTCGCAACTGTTGAAGAAATTTTTCTCAAAAATAAAATAAGTAATAATAATTTTTTTTGTATATTTGTAGATATAGATATATCTGTGTACAATTTTGTATATCGAGATAAAATTTTGGGTAAAATAGCTTTGACAGTGAATTATTTACCTATAGTAATTTCTTAATAAAAAGATTATTTTGTAAATCGATCAATTGAATCATTTGTAATTTGATCGAACAATTTGAATATTTTATCGTTTCTCTTGTTAAGCTGTTCAATATCAAAATTTGCATGCAAGAACATTGTCAATTTCTTATAAAATTTTAATAAATAAATAAGACATGATATAGATGTATATTATTTATTTTGTTCTCAATATCTTAAGTTTGCAAAGGGAAATAATCGGCTTCGTTTGTAACGTATTAAATAGAATTTGCACAACGATAACTATTCGATAGCATATTTAATTGTACTGAATACAATGAACGACAACAGTGTTAGACAAATATTTGCTGTCTAACTTTAATTAGCAAACAGTTTAGTTCATGGGTTGGTAAGTAAAGTAAAACAATCGAATATAAATAAGTATGTATGTATTTAAGTAAATAAATAGTATATAACAGTCAGCTTTTGGTGCTTAAGTCTAGAGGGAGATCTGTATGCCTGACTAGCTCATCAAGAGGTCTATATTCCAACCGTTTGGTGCACATTAAATTTAACGGGGCACATTCGTAGTGATACTCCGATGTGTCAGAATTCTTCATTGTTTTATCCTCATCTATCGCCGTTTCCTCTATTCTAACGCTCTCTTGGAACACGTTTTCGTTAACAATAGGCCTTAATATAGGATACTCTGGTCTCGAGTAATAACTTCTGTACGCGTGGTCGTACATTTTGGAATACTCTGTGTAGCACAATTCTTGCGGTGGTACCCTTGTGTAGACTGGTTCTACAGGGTTTATATATGTGGCTGGGTCTACCATAGATATGTAGTTAATCGGTGTGGGGTAGGGTTCTTGCGGTGGGTACGGATATGAGGGAGATAATCTTGGCCTTGAATGATGAGGCGAAGTAGGCTCCGGTACGTAAATTGTATCTCGTTGTGGAGGGAAGTCTTTGGCAGTCAAATTTCGCGTGTCTTTTGGGTTTTCTTTGTCGTTTGTGAAGTGTTTGTACGCTTTGACATGCTTTCTTAAGCTGGACGGGTCTGTGTATCGTTTATTGCAGCCGGGCGCCTTGCATCCGTAAGGCTTGTCTACTTTGTGTGTTCGTGTGTGTTTAAAACGGTCGCTGGAGTTAGAATACGCTTTTCCGCATCCCTGGAAGAGAACATTATTATTAAATGATGTACATAATTTACAAAAATAAAATATAAACATGAACTCTTTAAATATATTTTTAAATAAAAAATATTGATATAATATATACCTCATACGGACAAACATAAGGTTTTTCTCCCGAATGTGAACGTAGATGTATTTTCAAATTTTCTGCACGCGAGAAACTTTTGCTGCATTGATTGCAAGTGTGGGGGCGTTCGTTTGTGTGTATTCTCATGTGAACTATCATTTTATATCTGTAACAAATTAAAAATTAGATAAATATTTTTTATAAAATCTCAACGTTACAAAATTTACTTTTTTTAACATACAATGAAAATAGTTATAATTGAACTTTAGTATCTACATAAACAAAGTACAGTGAGGTAAAACATTGTACAGTGAGGTGGTTACCTTGCGTTAAATCCCCTCTGTGTCCTGGCGCACCCCTTCCAGCAGCAGTAGAAGAAGCCGTCAGCGTGTCCGTGCGCGTGCGCGCGCGCGACGTGCGCGGACAGGCGCGCCACGCTCTCGAACCGCGCGCCGCACCCGCGCCACTCGCAAACGCACTCATGCTCCGACCCCGGATCGATAGGCCTCTCTGGTGATAAACTACCTGACGATTCATCGTCTTCAATCTATAAAAAAATAAAAAAATAATAATAAGATAAATAAATAAACAAAAGCACTTGCGTTCGTGTCGACGGAATAATAAACACCTGAGGCGGAAGTGGTGGTAAAGCGACTGGTCTCGCTAGATAAGGCGCGAAACGTTCCGTTGATATCCACCTTTGTACTCTACAACCGTCAGTGGGCAACTCGGGTTTCCATTGCTGATAGAGCAACATGTTTAACGATTCTATTCTATCAGTTATTTAAATTTAAATATTTAGTGGTGGTCACTGCGCGATCGCCGTGTCTAATGAGGTCTAGCAAACGCGCCGTCTACTTATAAAACGCCTGGTATTGATATCACACTGATAAGCGATCGTCCCCTGCGAATGTGGTTTTGATACACGATATGTACCCGATAGCACTCTGTTACATCACGTCTGCTAATGCTTAGACTTGGTAAAAATACGCGCGCTCAAAGCAGATGCTTTATTGAGAATGTTGTGTGAAGTAAATAATGTGGTAACTTTATCAGCAGCCGCTCGCTTCGGCCGGTGTCCAGTTTATACCGGAACGATAGGCCTTAGTTCAATAGGTGACTGATATCGCCCTGTTTATATGATCGACCTCAGTCTTCATTGGGGATTGAGTTTTTATTGCCGTTAGATTTTTGCAAGATGATTGAAAATATTGAAGTTACGTTTCCTTATTTATCAATTAAAAATTTAAATTGATGGTGAATGGTATCCGTAAGATATTTTTCCATTTTTCTGATTATATTTCACGAAAAAATTTAATAGCATATGAGATTTTTGTTCTCGTATATAAAAAAGCGATTATATAGCTATCGCACAATTATATTATTTTTATAAATAACGTTCAATTGTCTCAAGGATTCCACACCATACAAAATTGTACAATTTCTTTTTTTTTTATAAAAAGAATCTAACATCGGCTTGGAATCTTGTTAACCTTTAATCCAAACATATTTGGCATAATGATTATTGGTATTGTGTAATAACGAATAGTCACAGTAACTAGAATCAACCGTGCAAAATGGCTCGTCATCATACATTGCACTCATTATCTTTCCCGTTTAAACAAGACGTACAGACAATAGGGCTGTTATCAGCGCGCGCGCGTGTGCGTGCGTGTGTGTGCGCGCGCGTGTGTGCGTGCGCGCCGCTCGCTGTGTGAAGCGGTGTACGGCCCCCTGCGGCCGGTGCGTGCGCCGGTTTCCACCGGTTTTCTTATCTCAACTCTTGTACCCAACGACGCGACGACTATTATCATAATGGACAATAATTTTGTATTGCCAATACATTTTTATTACTTATGAAATAATATGTAGAACGATTGAAATACGATATTTTAGGTATTGTTATGTAAATTTTTCAGTTTGATGCATTTGGCTTTATTTCTTTGAAAAAGTACACTGTTTGTCGAAAATAACCAGATGATAATTGGTCAACCTTAATTTTCCTTTATTGTTATATAGAGCGGCTGATGTCATCTATAGTAGATATGAAAGACGAGATTTGGTACAAGCCAACCATAGTGATTTTAAACGTGTCTTGCGCTATATATTTAGTTTGTTTACACATCGGACGTAAACGAGTCCATCGTTTGCACTCGTCTGACTCCTTGCCTAGTTTAAACCAGTTAAACGTTATCGCCGCATAACTGCTTGTATCCAAGCATCGTAAAAATACGTATGCATATGTAACATGTTTCTTAGTTAAATGTAGGCATAATTAGAAATTAAAATGTTATACCACAATGCTGTTTTAAATCTGAATCTTCTCTTTATTGAATAGAGGTTGTTTGATCTAAAATAAAGGCCTTATCAGGCTTGTCTAATCAGCTTCATTTACTCTACATTACTAAAAGTTACTCGCAAGAAATAAATTTTCCATTGAAACGTCTAGGATGTAAGCGAAATGTTTGATATCTTTAATCTTATATAAAAGCCACAAGACATAGGCATCTCTATTTTTGGCGCAATTTGCCAGACGCTGCTATCTGATCGGGTTGATATGAAAGCGATAGTTGTGATAGTTGATAAAAATGGGTGAGCATTTAGGAAAGTCGGTGTCACGCGTCCTTGACGTGACAATTGTGAAATACCGAGGTACTAAGGTTGTAGGCATTAACGTATCTGTTCATAAAACTGATTAATTTATGTAGGTACACATTTTACTTCGTAGTTTATGCAGAAAGAGAATCGGATATTTAATAAATTGTAGAATATAATAGAAACATTTATTTAGAAATAGTAACTCGAAGTATACTCGGTCTTATTATTTCGTATAATCTTTGAGGCTATGCACAATAATAATAATTATTAAGTTATCATTATTCTCATTTATTTTATTTTTTCATCACAGTTAGATTTTTTACAATATTCGAATACAAAGAGGGCCACCAGCAGCGGAGCTAGACCCAAGCTACCGGTGGTTAGGGCCGTAGAAAGAGAAACCTCCTGACTGCGCCGTGTTCAGAAGTACTGCCATGCCATTTATCAGGCTCATTGGCAAAAGTACTGACCGTAATGGCAGACCGATCCCAATAGAGCGTTACACAACCAATTTCGAGAACCGGCGCCGATGTGTACTTGTAGTACGGCACCTCGGATTCTACAAGGTCGTATTAAATAGCAAGTTGCTGGTGAATAATTCTGGATACGAGATTATGTCTGCGCAAATACTCACCGTTGGACAGATGAGAACAACTAGACACAATATTTCTGAGGGATTCTCAAGGCCGACGACGTGCATGACAAATGCTGACCGTTCCATCCCTCAGGATATATCTCCGATAGTTGTTTGTCATCGTGATGGTGATCATGAGGTCATCAAATCGTAGCCAGTTCACGGAGGCGAGCTGTTAGAGCTCGATCCAACCGCCCGTGGAGCTCCTTCTTTTCCACACTTCCTTGCGGTCCTAGGTGCTTAGCACCGTTGGTTTGCGCCGGTTCTCTTTCGTTAAGGCGAACGGCGTTGATTATTATTATTAGTTTTTATCTTTTATTCTTAAGTTCATATCCTATACCTGTCTACGTGTAGTGGCATAAATAAAAGAAGTTAACAAACTAAACCGAAAATATTTTTTTTATACTCAAGCATCTATGTCCCGCGTTAAACCCACATCAATAAACAAACTTACATCCCTATTTCAACTATTTGTACACCTTAGATGGCGATTTATTTTTACCTACTGTTTGCTTAAGTTGACCTTTAGGTACGTATAACTAAAGTTTTTAAGTTACCTTTGTACTTAGAAACTTTAGACTATGCCTTTATCAAATTTTATCAATTATTAATCGTTCAGTGATTTCAATATTAAAGTCTAAATGATATTAACCAGCTTCATTTCGCGAATTTGTCATTTTTAATATACTCGTATACCTCATTTTAAATAGTCTATAGCATGAATGTGGCTACCATATAAAATATTTTTCTTCAATCTTTTATCTTTATTATCATTACATAGTTTAGAACAAAGTCGCTTTCTTCTGTCTGTCCCTATGTATGCTTAAATTTTTAAAACTACGCTATCGATTTTCATGCGGTTTTTATTATCAGATAGAGTAATTGAAGAGAAAGGTTTACGTGTATAATACATGAACAAATGCGGGTAAAACCGCGGGGCGTGACTAGTTTTTAGTAAAATAATAAAGATAGCGCGTTAATATTTATTTTTTGTAGAACATGCGACTATTTAAGCTTTTGCTCAAATGATTTCGTAGGTGTAGGTAAAGTATATCTATTTTGATATTATTTTAATAGAAACAAAAGATTTTTGTAATATCTTAGGCCTGTTAAAACGAACGCTGCGTTATAACTTTTCATTTTAATAACTTAAAATATGTCAAAAATATTATATTGTTATATTAATTTAAATATATAGGATAACCATATTATTATATTTCTTACCATAGGAAGTCAGCTTTCTTAACAAAATCAAAACTATATACTACTTAAATAAAAAAAATAGTGTTGCACAGACTAACGTCGGCCAAGTACTAATATTGACTTTCCCGCCAAAAGGTTGACGGAATCGACCACACGCGAACTATATCGAAATAAAAAGTCAAAAATAGCGTGGCGATTGTGTCGCGGCGAAATTGAAATAGACGCATTTATACTTCGCGTGCACAAGTCCATAGGATTTGTGGTGGCTTTCCCCCCAACAGAGCTTTTATACAATTTACGTAAAAATATTTTTTATTTGATTTTTTTATTGAGTATTTTACTAAAAGGGTCTCCTTTTTTATTTCAGGCTTAATGTTTTTAGATTTCAGCTTTTTTTCGTGTACCTACTTCAATTATTCTGATCTTATAAAAATCATGGTTTCTATTGTCTATGGTCTTTTAAAATACGTATTTTTTAAAAGTCATATAGTTGTATGTAAATTGTAAGTGACCAAGAGCGGATCCAGTAGAGGCGCCAGGAAAGTCGTGGTCAAGTCAAAAACTTATAATTTTATTTTAATAACAGCAGATAAAAGTAATAAGTAGGTATTTTATTTTTTTAATGACAAAATATATAAATAAAATCATTGTTTAATTAGCGGTCCACCTAAGTCCTGGAGCCAGCTCAGTGGGTCATGACCCCCTATAACCTTTTCCTGAATCTGCCGCTTAAATTGGGATTTATAGTGAAAAAAAATTAAAGAATATCGTAACTGTACAAGTCAAAAGAAAATACCGTTTATATTTTAGCTTAATTCTCAAACCTTTTCGTGAAAAATCTGCGTTAAACAGTGGTTGATATTTGTCTTATGTTGTGTTATAGGTACATAAGTTATTAATATTGACATAGATGTACACGTAACAATTGTGCTGTTATTAATATACTTGACGAATGATATTAAATTTCCATTTTGCAATAATATATTTAAATATATTTCAATTGAATTATAATGTTTGGGTTTTTGTAACGTTTAAATTTGTGAGTAATTATTGTACATATCTACTAATGAGTTGTGATCGACTTAACCATTATTATCTCTGGTATGTAGAGCGTAATTGAAGAATTCCCAAATGAGCTGCAATGTAACTTAACATTGTAATTGCATTTTAAAATATTACTTGATACTTTTCCATGAGTATAATATAATATGAAGGTTTCTTTCTATACGTCTTATAAATTGTTAACTTCGTTCGTGTTGTCTTTTAATTAATATTAACAAAGATCGAAACAAACACATATTTGGTACCAAAGTGGTCTTTATTTCAGTAATATGAATTTTAAAACCTTTTACAAAAAGTAACTTAAGATAGTAAGCAAAATTTTTAAGAACTTTTAAAATATGAATATTGTATAATAGAGGTAGGCATAATGATTGGTCCGCTCCGATATTTCTTGTGCAATTATTTCTATAATTAAGCAACTGAATTAACACATTTTATAATATGATTTATATTCTGTACCATTCACACTAGTGGCCTTAAATATAATTTAAGTACTTTGGCAGTGTTTAAGTAGTCTGTATTTTAAAATACTCACAAAAGTTAAATATTTAAGGTACATTTTTATACATCAGTGAAATAAATTAAGTACAATATAGTAAGATTATGAAAAATCGGTCAAATGCTTCGTTGTCACTTATTTGCATAACAAGAACAGACGCTAATTGAGCTAATACACTTAAAAACGATCAAATTAATTATTCTAATAAAAAGTCATGTATATAGGCATAAAGAAGAAGAGAAGATTTACAGTTTAAATACTTATTTAAAAATGCAGAAGCTAGAACAAAAATTAATGATAATAGGTATGCGTTATTATCGTACTTTTGCTAAAGTAAGAGAATTGTATCTAAGTGAATTCACATCGCTAATTGCTAAATTACATATTTTTATAATAATAATTATTAAAAAACGACATTTTAAGTCAAAACATACATTAAATAAGAAAAAGCCCTTAAAGCAAAAATAGACAAAACATTTTTTTTTCATTTAATATAGTATATATGTATATAATATATATTATAGAAATGCCTTATAGTAGCTGGGAATGATAAACACAAACTTAAGTAATATTTTTTCCGGCAAGCATGTAATAGATTCTACCTAACGTGTAGCCAATACAAGAGCTGTCTCACTATAGACGTCACGAGGTCCCCAAACACATAAACATATACTAGTATTACCTTATAATAACTATGATTGATTGTGTATGAATGATTTATTGGACATACAACATATTTTTAAGTACAAAAGTTTTTGATAATACTTTGTCAAGTAAATGTAAAACAGCTCTATTATTCCTACAATTAGAGTAACACATTCACTTCTATCTACTCCTAAAATCAATACTTGTCTTTTACGCCAATTTAGAAATACAATAAATTCACCCCAAACATCGTTTTGCTACTTAAAACGTATTCTAGTAAATAGTACGATAGTGGGAAAAGTCACAATTAGACAATTTGTGCATAGATCTTCAGCAGAACGGGCGATATTCTCGATAGTAAGAAAGATGTCTTCGATACGCAAATTTCTCGTACATTATCGCTTTTTGATCGGCAAATTTAGTAAGTACCAACAGTAAAAACTAAAAACCAATTATTTAACAACCGTTTCTTTTTTAAGTAAATTTAAGTACGTTTCACGGTAGTAAGTCCAGTTGTGCCGAACACGCAGTTATATAGCATACGCTACCACTTATCGAAACGGTCGTCACTAATGTACGGTACATCATCCGAACGTTTTCCGCGTCGCACTTTTCCCACTGGAGCGTGCTAGTCATGCGTACGTTTCCCTGAAGCGCTTCTGGATGTGGTGTGCGGCGTTGAGCAGGCGGTGGTGGAGGGAGAGGTGCGTGTGCGGGTTGCAGGCGGGTGGCGCGGGTGGCGGGGCCAGCGTCAGAGCGGGCACGGTCGCGCCCTCGTCCGGGTGGCAGAAGAAAGCCACGCAATGGCGACCGCGAGCGCGTGCGTACGTTCCAGTCGGAACTACGACGCGGTGCATCTATTGAAAACAATTGAATTTAAGATAAGTATATTACAGCACTATTATTTTCTGTTGCGACCAGTAAGATTTTTTGCCTTTCATATATCATATTGTATAGAAAAATTGTTTGCATGTATGTAGTGGGTTTCCAATTCCTATCTACAAGTGGTTCGTTCAATAGTTGTCCTAAATTCTTGTAAGTAAAGTATGTTGATCACAGTGACTGTTCCACTTGAGCGTGATACTGTTACTATAAGTAGTTGGATAACAGGTACTTAAGATTACGAACCAAAGGAGGAAGCAAGTTGGTAGTCCAGTTAGCGAGAAGTTCTCCGGTTTGTACGAGTATAGCGCCGGGAAGATGGCCCACAGCCTGCCATTTTTCACTGCCGTTTAATTTGACCTGTAAAATACAAATAACGAATAAATATAAGCTTTTTCTTTACAATGTGTATAGTTTATAAATTTAATATACCCGCCCCGGCTTAGCTCGCATATAATATTATGTAAGCTATCCTATCTTTTAAGTTGGTTCAAACTGCACATGGTGTGCACATTTAATTTGAAATCGGTTCAGTAGTTTAGCGCGTCAATCGCGGACAAACAGCGTGACGCGTAATTTATATATATTAAGATATTGAAAGCAGCTTATTGGTAGTTGGATAAAAGCGCTGGATAGAAACGTACCTCCAAGCCACCTTCCGAGTCCTGGGCCACGAGCGTGAACGTACAACGGTCGCAATGCGCTCCACAGCGGGTGTAGGCGATAGCGTCGTGGCAGCAAGGGCCCTTGTCCTCAGGCGGCACGGGCGGGTAGTACAACAGCTGCATGCACGAGGGATTCTCCCCGTCGCTCTTTAGCATGCCAGAGTGACACGCCAGCAACGCAGATGGCGGCAGCCCTATTGTCAATTCATCGATTAAAATTAAGAATTTTGATTAATGTAATGTTCCTTAATGATTTGGTAATTGATGATACTATTGGTAGCGTTTCCGTTAGGTAAACAAACCAGCAGGTTCTCGGGGTATTTTTGTAGCTTTAAAAATTTGAAAATTACGCATAATGCTGACAGCCCTGAAAAACATTGTGACTAATAAAAGTCATAAAAATATAAAAAGCATCATGATAAGCATTCGCAATAATCGTAGTAAATTTATGAGGCTCCGAGGTTATTTAAAATTAACGAAGTTTCGCGGTATGTATTTTTGTTAAAGGAATATTAGAATCAATAGGTATTTGCTGATTTATAGTACTATTTACCGAAGACGGAAGCCAAAGCCTGCAGCAACACTCGAGACAGGTTGGTGAGGTCGTGCGCCAACGGGACAGTGTGTGTGGTGAACTCCGGTACCTCCTCCTGCGCCGGCATCGAGGCGGCCGACAGAGTGGTGATGTTGAACGAGTGACGCAATTCCTAAATAAAAAATCTTTATTAAAACCCTACTATCCTAATATTAGTAATATTATAAATGTAAAAGTTTGTGAAAACGTATGTATGGATGTATGTTTGTTATCGTTACACGCAAAAATGGCTGGAACTAACTGGATTAACACATAGGATACTTTTCGACTCGGTACTCCCCCGAAAACGAGAACGGCGCGAGTAAAACCCCGGGGCGCAGCTAATCATAATCTAAATATCATGCGTTACAGATATACGAGTCTTGAACTACTAAAACTCGAAATTTCCGCATTTCGCAATAAAATCTCAAGGATATTGTTTATTACGCTAAAAAAACAGCGATTACGATCAATGTAAAAATTGTACGAATTAATCGGAAATTAGATAACATTTAAGATTATACTGAAAGTAGGTGGTAATCTCGGTACAACAACTGATTTGCATCACTTGACATTGTTTCCGTCTTTTGAGATATTTATATGCACATATAGCATGCGTAGAAAATAGACCGTATAATTTTCCTCGAGACAGTAACATCGGGATTACGTGACTGCGAGATTAACCGGTTACAAATAATTTTCTACTTGGTTCTAGAGCTTCTCGGGAGTGTATAGTGAATGTTTTTACCGTTATGAATAAATAGATATATTATTTAACAAGTTATAATAGAGCATGGGTCTACTTATATGAAAAATTAAAACGTGTTTCTACTTAACAACGTAATGCAAAAATATTTATTCATTATTTTGTTTATATATCTACATAAATTAACATATCACTTGCTCTGAAATTCTATTTGGTATGATAATGATAACGACTCTAAAATACTACATTAAATAAAATAAAACAACAGTCAGTCATTTCATAAGAAGTAATTAAACAACTGTATAGATAAGTAGGTACCTAGACAGAATTAAATACAGGTGCAATTTCATCATCACATTTAGTATGATTTCTATCTAATGGAAATTCCGACCGAAATTATTATTATTTATACTTATTTCCTGCGTAATTACTGGTGATGTTTTTTGTTAGTAGACTTATTATTGTGACAATAACATTTTAATTTGTTATCTTTATCGTCATTATAGATACAAATTTTACATTTGCTGCGTATACTTAAAAGTGTGAATAAACAATATTTAAAGTAAAAACAGCTTACATTAAATGATTTTTGTTTTTATCTATAATAGGAAATCACCTTTTTCGTGTCATCGAATTGTTCGGTTCCGGGTCGAACGTAGCCATGTTTGTTGACAGGATTGCGAAGGTACTGCGCTTGACAGCCTTCGGGAAGAGCACAGAAATTGTCCAAGTCCGCATAGATTGCCTTCAGCTGAAAATATCGTTTATATACCGTTAGATACATACTTAATTCCATTTTTTTTGAAAGGAGTAAAGTATAACATTTGTATTTGGACGTTAGGAGGAACCCGCCGCAACCACCATCTCTACGCGGCGGGTACCTACCCCTATAAAGCATTTCCCTTATAAAAAAGGAATAAATTATTAGAATGTGGCGCATAACACTCAGAAATATAATCTATTTAGGTACATTACTTAATGAAACACCCCCCAACCGAATCTTTGCTATTTAAACTACTAAAACAATTGAAGTAGGTAATAGTATAGCGGTCTTTATTAACCTTATTCCTCGTTTAATGTTTAGATATAACATAAATGTAACTATAGCATTGTTTAGTGTAAAAAAGTTGAAGCCTAAGTTTATTAATTAACATCGTAAAAAATATGATATCACAAATAACATTATTTTTTTTGTCTTACTATGACGATTCAAAAGTGGCACTTTATGTAGCTATTATATATTTGACTCGTCTTCCAAAATTTGGATTTAATTAAGTTGAAAGAAATATAATATTTAGTATTTTTTTATCAATAAGGGCTAAATTCGTTTTTTTCCTTTTGCTTTAATCTTATTATCTTACTATCATGTAGTTTCCAAGTAACAACGTATTATTTTAATCAATATACCAACTTATCATGTTTATCTAATGCGAACCAAATTCCACTAACCCTGCTGTCGTGGATTCCAAAATCTATAAAATCAATGACGTTGTTGGTCGTGTGTCGTGTGATATGTTTACGAAATAATAAGCTAATAAATTTGAGTATTATACATTTAATTTTGAACTAAAAACAGAGAATCTCAACTTTGTTTTTTTTTTATTTTGTACATAGGTACGCATTTATTGCTAAATGCAAATTAAGGACTTCTTTGATTTATATTTGAACGACAATGTAAGAATTGAACTGGACACTGGGAATCATCGGATTTCAAACAAAAAAAACTGTTCATTCAGTAGAAGGTTCTGAGGCTAAACATGAATATTTTTTTGTTTTTAGTTGTATTGAGAATCTCGTCCCTTTTAAAGTTTGTTGTAAATCAATAAATGTTAATTAAAAAATAAGTATTTATCGTTTTACCTTCTCGTCAGCAACTCCATGGTTAACAAGCATAGCTAAGCCCTTGGTACTTAGAGCGGCAAACAACTGCTGTCCGATGCGTTTCACAACTGATTTCATAGGACACGGGTCGGTACCTAAAAATATAGTTAAAACTTAAAATATTGTCATAATTTAGACGTATTTTTTAATTCTATTGTGTGTAAAGTGGATGTTCAATGTTACATTTCTTGTTCATGACAGTTTTAATACTTAAATATTGTCAGTTAACATAATTAAAAAACAATACCGTTAAAGCACGTATTATGAAGGCTTTATAATATTCAAAGAAGGCATATTGCGCAAATTTGTAGCTTCCATTAAATGTCAGAAGTCATGAAATGATGTAAGGCCACAATATTGTTCGGATTTGTCGGGAATAGATACATGAATGTTATGACGTATATTTGACGCAAATTTAAGACGAATACTATCTTTATCCTGGTACAATACAATATGCGTATGATCTTTAATCAAAACTCTGAGACGTAGGTAGCATTTATGTTCGCGGAAGAGTCTGCGAAGGTACCCGGGATCCCCACTAGCTGCGGCAGATCGGTAAACAGTGGGATTTTGGTAGAAGTCCGACATAACCCATGGTCCTTTCCCCGAGGTCCATGGGTATCCTATGAGGATTTCCCCACTTAAAAAAAGGTAGCATTTACGTTCTGAAATGACACAAGTTAGGTCACTTACGTCAGATACAGGTGTTTTTTTTATCATTTGTCTAGACGTAGGTATGTATTTACGTCAGAACAGGTAAATATTGATACAATTTAAAACAATTGTTATATTATTTGAATCGTTATTATTTGCATTAAACTATGTAAGGCGAGCAAGAAATATTTTTAAATGCTTCAAAACCTTTATTCGATAAAGGTACTGGAGGATTTTGATTCACCGATTAAAATAATTATATCTATAGTTTTGTGGACACCAACATTATAACCAGATATGTAATTATGTTTTAAAATGTATGTCAAATATTCGAAATAAATCAATAAATCAATAAAGTACCTAAAATATTATATAATTTTGATGATTAGCTTAAAATGTGTTACGAAATAAAAGAAGTTTTATATTTAAATAAATATTCAGCCGTTTGCTGTTAGTAAAGGTTCGGCCGTGACACGAATCTGTCGACGACCTATGCTTATTCGTATTTTGTTTTGTTGATGCGTCTAGGTCGAATGCATCGAATATAAAAAATATGAGCAGTATTGAAAAAGTCATTGAGACACTTTATTGGTTGTATTATTTTATACCTATACGTTTCCAAATAAATAAATTATGGCCGATGAAATTTTCTTTAATCATCTTAATACTAACTATAACAATCAGTTAATAAACCTACATAATCAACAATCTTATTAATAACGCTAGAAGCTTTAACTTTTTAATTCTTATATTAACTACGCTAAAATCAAAAACTAAATTGTTTCCTAATTTTAAAGACGAAACGCAGGTTAACTAGGTAATTTAATTGGTCATGACTAGTATTGCGTCTAGTCTAGTCCTTTATACCTACTACCTACCAAATCTATTGGTATAAATCATCATTATGGTCGATTAAATTTGACCTTGTAGAAGAAAATTACAACTACATCATGCTGTATAAACCTGTGTGGATGATGGTTTACCTAATGATTTAAATTAAAAGTTTTTATGTGTGTTTTAATGTTTTTAATTTCCAACGGTTTTACATCAAAGTAAAGGAAAATCTTAAAATTGCAATTACACATTTTTACTTAAAAATTTTCTTTTTGTAAAAAATCTGTTATTGCGGTTTGATAAAACTGCTTTGATAAAAAACTTCTACTTATCTTGACAAAAAATATTTCCAGATAAATGGCTTAGATAAATGTGATTTTAATTTATAACGTTTTGATATACTATATTTTAACTATACTCGTATACACATAAAGTACTTTAACATTTACGTTTCGTATGTTACCCAAACACGCTAATTACGTTACTAATGTTCGATTAATTGAATGTTTTCCGAATGGAAAATTATGACACAATAGTCTCATTATAATATTTTAGGTGTTCTCCTCATTTTTTCATGTAACACTTACTTATATTACGGTTTATATTTGACTTGCTACCTATATCAGTTTTGAATGTGGAACAAACGCTTGACCCGTTTTCGATGATTAATTCACCGCATTTATGCGAGAACATGAGATGAGCACGCAGAGATCATTGTTCTAATAAAAGTTAAGCCGTTCGTAATTTGTTTATTTTGTTAAGAAGTGAATCAAGAGCCATAAAGGAGAGACTGCGGTATATGTTTATGATGTTTATTTAATGACAGGTGGATAATCCTTATCCTATGAATGTCTCTGATACTTTTATTTACCAGACTTATTCATAATTTAAATACAAACATACAATATACACAGAAAAGCTTAACTTTACGGTAATGCTTTGATGGGGCTCGTAAAATATGAAGATGGGTAATGGGTATTTAAATATGTAGATGTTATCATGAGTGATAGTTAGGTACATGTCAGAAAATGCTGATTTATGATTCAACGGAAACAAGACTCATCAGTAAGAACAATATCTTTAAAATATGAGCACAGACAGGCAATACAATATACAATGAACATCTCGCTTCAAATATTTCCTATTCATAAAGATTGATTAATAGCGTTATTGTTTTGTTAAAAATTGTAAATTATCTTCTTGTCTTTGTTTTTTTAGTTCCGGCAGTATATCATGTGGGTTCAGTTTACCCATTATGTATGAAGTTTATTTCAAGTAACTATTAAGGAAATCCGCCATTTTAATTTAATTGTCTTTCTGGCGGTTCTAACAAAGAAATTAACAATGAAGTCTTAATGAAATCATCTATTTTATGATCACAGATCACGAAAGAAATCTACATATACTTAGACATTAATAAAAATCTTAATCTCAATATTTTCAATTAGAATCTATGGTTTCTAGCACGAAAATTGGGCACGATAAATAATCTTAAATTATAAATGTGAGATGTTATATTCTTAATTACCTAACTAAGTAAAGTTTCAAGATTAGTAGATTTTAATTGCAAAAAAATTTGAAATATAATAACACATAATTTTTTTCACACAATATCTATTTACGTAATATGCTAATACTCGTATTGTTAACAGGAAAAAATAAACATACCTACTTACCATAATTGAAAATTAAAAAAGACATCGCAGAATCAAACGCAGTTGTTTTAGCTTTATATAAGATAAAGCTAAAAAAACTGTTGGTGTATGTTTGTGTAACCCCCTATACAGTTTAAGTTGTGTCTACATTATAACGTAATATGTATTACTTAATATAAGTTTGCTAAATTGTTATTTTCTTTTTTGCAGACTTATCGTTTTGACAATGTCGTGACTCTTGTGTTACTTTGTCTTCACCATGTAAGCAATAATTTTGTTACATCATATCAAGTAATATGATAACGATGAAATAATAATGATGTGCCAATTAGCAAATTAAAATTAAATAATGTAATTTTGTACATTTAATTGTGGTTTGGGTCGTATTTCTAAACAAAAACTTCTAAAAAATAACCCTGTATAATTTAGTGTATCCTAATGGATAAGACAATTCATATATTAAGGTATTTAAACCATAGACGTCAACTTTATCTGTTATTGAAAAAAGTAGTATGTACTCCTTATTTTTTTATTGACGCTTAAGTTAACGTAAACTACTTCAATGTTTTATTTATATACATTTTATTTTTTATAAAACATATAAAGGGATCTGATGATTATCAGATGTTTATAGCAAATCAAAATGCACATACATATATGTGCTTATGTAAGTATTTATATACTTAATTGGCGGAAGCGCCTCGCCTCAGCCTCTATCGAATGTTAGGACGTCTTAGAGCTGTGACGAAATCGTGAAGGCCGCGTTGATCCTTTGTTTCGCTGCTTATATTTCTCTACAGCATTTAATTACTCGTAAATTGTAATCACGAATCATGACGTCATGCTTATTTCAGCTAAAATTGCAATAAAAACAAACGTCTTAACAGATTTTTCTACGTTTCATTTAATGACTATAGATCATCAGATATCAGATCATTTAGTAGATGATATTTAATTATGATAAGTACAAAGTTGTTGTTGTAATTTTGTCCTTTTATATTCAGTCAAGTTAAGATTATTTTCTTCCATCCTTCTTCTTTTATGTAGGTATCGTGGTAGGTTAGCTTTTCTACATGTCCTACATGTAGAAAAGCTAACCTAGTCTTCTTCTATCTAACATGTAAAATTTCTTAGTCATTAGAGATAATGTTTTTTTTTATCCTTACGGTTTCACAAGGAAAAATCAAAGGCGAAAAAGTACAAGTCATTTCGGTGCGGGCTACCGTTTATGTGATGACTAGTGAGGAAAGAGGAAAAACGAGTCGCAATGTCGTATGTAGCATCGCAAGGATTCTCTATTTCCATATTCTTATATGGAAACCTTTAAACCTTACCTTTAACACGTCAATAATATATTGTAATACGAATGACTCTTCACTTAATAAATCTTGCTATCGAATATGTGAAACGAAGATTATCGTGTAACTAGTACATACTTTTATGTAGCGCATGTGTGTTACTGGGGCAGTAGGTAATAGGTTCATACTGAAGTTAGTACTCATTTTCTGTTTAAATTTAAAGTTCGTTGGAGTTGTCGGACAAACATTATATATTATGTTATTCTTTACTAGTTGCACACCGCGGTTTTACACGCGTAGTGTCTGTTCCAGAGTTCGTATTTCAGAATAAAAGTACCTTATCTGTTGAAAATTTAGGGTCTAATCTATCAAGCGTAAACATCCTCATAAACTTTTGCATTAATGTTATTATAGCTCGAATTATCTAACTATAGTTTCAAAATATAATCTACCTATAAGAATTTCTGTTAAAATACCGTTGAAAACAATGCCTACATAACTAGGTCACTTTTTGTGCAGTTTTTATACTGAACTTCTCAAGTAGGGCTTAGCGTGTCCTAGAATTACCTTATCAGAGCTTGTCAACAATTTTTTATGATACGGACGTTGTCAAAAAAGATGGAGTCGAACTAAACGGAGATAACGAAGAACTAAACATTAGTTATGTACGTAACTAGATTTTTTCACAATTCAGTTGTCTGCTTATTATAATGTCGTCAAAATTCTAGGCGACCACGGCATTCAAAAATAATTCGAGTCTACATACGATCATAATTTAAATTTTGTTACTGCTAAATTACTTAGCAATCGCATTATTACTTACTTATAAAAACGTCGTAATATTTTAAAATTTTAAATAGCTATTAAACAAATATTTAGAAATTCATGAAAGAGTGTTTACGTTGAGCTATTTTACGACGTACACGTGAGTTTTATCTTGAAACTGTACCAAAAATTAGAAAGTTGTTACAAATAGGTTCTAAATAGGGTCATTTTAGTTGTCATTTTGTCTTTAAAGCACTCGTCATTTATACTTCGAACTCATATTTATACAAAATCAGATACAAATGCAATAGCCTACTAATAGGTAGGTAATTTTGTTACTATATCATGATTAAAAAATATAATTTGGTATCGAGTATTGTTAAGCAAAAAACTTTACTAAAATAAAAGTATGTACCTAACATTATGACTCTACCGTCATAAGTCATAGAGTCGTGAACTGCGAGGCAGAATTTGTTAAAAATACTTAATTAAAATAACTTAAAAATAGTCACTGTCACAAAAACGAGGCCATAGAACTGAACTGCATTAAAATAGTCACGTTATAATATAAGTTAATAATATAAGTTAGTCACAACAAAGGAATAATATATCTAACGGTATCTAGATACATTTTGGAAGTTCATTCAAGTTTCCGTATACAAATTTATTGTTTGAGCTATGGTTCTTTTTTATGCCAATGTATAAAGACTGTACTAATCAAATAGATCAGATTTTAGATCGTATTAATTTCGAGTATAGCTAAAAACCAAATAAAAGAAGTTTTTTACGGCTTCGAGTTATTGGGTAACTCTGTAAATTAATCTTAACATTTCCTTTATACTCATTATGTACGTAAGCTGGAGGTGTGATTATTCATAAAATATCTTGGTTACACAAAAAACCGATATAACTATTACTTTAAGAAAGTGTCTAATGTAGTCAAATAGTCAAGGTAAGGTAACAAGGATAGAAAGTGAAATCTATTTTAGAAGTGCCGTTCTCTTATTTCTTGCATTGGGTTGAACGCAACTCTGTCTATATTTAATATCGGCGTTCAGCAATGACTTTTTGTACTAAGCTATTCTTTGAACCACTTAGGTAACACGTTTTTGTTATGTGATGGATCGTTAACTTTAATATTTCGACAATATTTTTAGTGATAAAAAGAGAAGTTGGTACCTAATCCGTTCTATGAACCGCTCATTGTCAACAAGGAAAATTTACGTATCAAAAGTAAAGGACCGATGCGCTGACCGCACTGATTCTCAGAAAAACGGATTTTTCATTAGTATCGCCTGTGGTGCTTAAGGTAATACCAATGAGATCAACCGCGATCACTGCGACGGTAATTTTCCTCAAAGGAAAAAATATCTTATTAATTGTTATTACGGTTTATATACGTAGTATGGCTGTTACGAGAAATATATTTCTTATATGTATTTATATTTTAAACGAAAAAAGCTATAAGTATTATCTATCATAGCTTTATTTACTGTCGTATGACGTATCGCTTTTGGCTGAGTGTCTGTCACATTTGTTACGTCGTAAAAACTTACTCTATTGTGTTTAGTATTATACATATTTGTAATCAGTAAGTTTATTAATTTAAAACGTAAGTTTATGCTACGTGAATGTACCTACATATAACGAGATATTATATAAACATATTTTTTCCATCATTGGCTCGTTACTCATTATTTATTCGGGAAAACCAATCGAATGACTAAGTAGAAAGTTGAAATACTGTAACTCAAAAATATCCTACATTTTAAAATTGTATCGGAGAAGTACTTATAAAAAAATACTTTTCTTTTGATCCTGCATTGCTTTAGCACGCTCTTCAGAGTTTTGTCATATAATACAAGAAAATGCACCTCGTTATTTAAATAAAAACACATAAGTAACCGATAAAAAATGTTTTAGGTAGGTAGGTACTTAAATTCAGATGCATCAGAAAGTTTTGAGGATAAATATCAAAAAAATGTCCTTATACATAATAGTACAAGCGTTTTTAATTTTAAATAATACTACTCCATTATTGCATAATTATATTTTATTTTGCTGGATTTTACAAATAAAAATCTGGTAAACCTTTATTTAACTCATTGTTTACGACTATGATCCTTCCCATAATGACTGGATACGTTTGTTCAGTTCATATCTTTATTGCCATTTGTTCCATTAATTAAAGGTACACATATAAAGTACACGTGAATAAGACTTGATTATTTCCACGTAAGTACCTACTTTACACGTGTCATCCACCGTCCGCTTCGCTTAATTGAACTATCGACGTCTTATCAAATACTGATTGCATTTGCATTCGAGTTAAAGAAATATGAAACTAATCAGTGTTTTATATTTTCACGTTTGACGGAAGTGGAATGAAAAGCTGGTACTTATGAGCCATTCATAATAGGTACTCGTTTAATATGCGACTTATTTCAGGTGATTGTTCTCTTGCCTTTGACGAACAGGCCGAATATGATTATATGAATCGACACTTGTATGAATTTGTTTTACAGATATGGTGTGGTAAAATACTTTGGTTATACACAATGGTTATCGTTATCACGCGATGCTGGCGTGTATGTCGTACAATGGTGTATGGGTGGCATTGTTAAAATGTTAGTAGGTATCACTCATTTATGGTTGTGAAAAATTTTGATACCTAAATATAAAGCTGTGTATTTGCAATATTGTTGATTAAACTTCATGTGTTTGCTTTTGAATATTAATCTACTACAAACCATACAGAAATTAGGTTCTACTTAGGTCATCAAGTTCCAAATTATGGCTCACGAGATCAAGTAATATTGCTACCGAGGTGATTGTATAGGAATTGGATTTGAAATCCTTTATAATTGTTATAATACATATTTCTGAGCAAAAACATGTTGAAAATCAAAATGTTTAAAAAATTACAATCTGCATTAGATTTGCATTCAAAGAAGAAAGGATTACTTAAGATAATTCTGTTTCTTTTTTTTCTTGTTGAAATGGCAGCGCTGCGTTACCATATTTTTGCCAATGTCTAGTTGTGTGTAGATAAAATAAGTTTTAGCGTCGACACCGACCGACCACAGCCAAAGATCGACCCATAGAATAATTCAGTTTTATGTTTAGTCGATTTATTAGCAGAAACTATCGACTTGTAAGTTGTAAATCGCGATGTACTCGCACTTGCGAAAAACTGATTTGATTTGTGACGCTTTATCACAAATTACATTTTTATCTTGCGCAATCTAGATATTACCTGCTGTATGTACATGTCTAACCTTTTTAGGAAAACATAAAAAAAAACAATATATCTATTTTTTTAATTTATTTAACAATATTTGGCTTTAAGTTAGGTAATAGTAATTTCAGGTATCAACTATATTTTGACTTCTCATTGTAGACTATGAAGAAAACATCCCCAAATAATACCTATTTAATGCTTTTAAATATTATACAAAACAAGTTATAACAGCTGTTCTAGGAAATGCGTCAACTCGTACATAACGTCAGCATTAATGTAAATATAAGTAGGTAGTATTTCAACGTTCATATTCTCTGAACAGCATTTAGAATCATTACTCCGAATTCTGAATGTTTTATCATACGGAAGTATTCTATTCAATCATTCTAGATGTCATCCTATATCTCGTCGTTATGTAGAATATAAATCAATATTTTTGATTTTGATATGTTTTCACTTGACAGTGGTAGGTATTTCGACAGAATTTACGTCTCAAAGAACAGTACTTTTATTAATAAATTTAAGCTTACTATTCGAAATCTTCGTAACGAATTTCAAAGCAAATATCAAAAGATGATAATTAAAATATCATGTGGATGCAGAATATCGGTCAGCGTGTCTGTTGTATATTGGATTTGTGACATAGCAATTACCACCATGTCGATGTCACCTTAATAGCTAACGGTATTATTTGTATGCAATGTCTGCGGCATTTAATATTTACAGTTGTCCTAGAATTATTGCACAATACTTCTTAAGGAATAATTATTTATTTATTTATCTTTTATATCTTCATAATACTTGTACCTCCTAGTGTAGGTATTGACTACAGAGCTTTATTAAGGAATATTAAATAGGGTGTTAGTAATTTGATGAGTGCTGATACACACAACAAAGAAACTAGGGACTGCTACAAAAAATGCGCAGAGTTTTGAATCGCTCTATGATATTTATCTCGACATCAAACGTTTGGGATTTAACGGCCGGCCCGTCTGTGATCGCCGACGTCGAGGATCCTCCCTTCTGTACAGAGGAAGACCGTGTAAAAAAACATAGACAAAGCAGGTAACTAAGCACTACATCATAATTAAGGTTAAATAATACTTTGACCTCTTAGTTTTGATATTATTGTGAACGAGTTTAAACGCCCGTTTCTTTATCTTATCACAATATGTGGCCTTCAATTATTTTACGTACGCGAGCTGTCGTTAAAAAATGCAAAGGTTAAAGCATACAAGTATTGCTTGTTATATTATTTACACTAAATCTACCATATGGTAGGTACATGTAGCACTTTACCATAAACATAATACGGATGATATTTGATCAATAATATTTATGGTAACATGCTAAGAAGTGTATAAAATTCAGGGGTGATGATTCTCTCTCTTGTTAGCATTATTGAGTAGTTTCTAATAATGTTGGGTTGTTTTTATTTATTTATTACACTAACTTCTCTATCTATCTACATATAGCAAATTTTATGCGTAAGAAAAGTATTTATTGGTGTGTCTAAAGAGGGAAAGTTTGTGGAAAATATTTTAACAGAATGAGACTTTTAAGATAATAGTTTGGATTAAGGATGTATGAACAAGTCCCATAGCAGATTGTGTGGAACTTCGGAGTGCAGCTTGGAGCTCCGGAGAGGGCTACACAAAGGGTTCGAGTCAGACGGCCATTGCCCTCGCTTTCAAAGTCCTTTTTGTGCGTCCATTCAAATTATTATCTTCCAGCAAAAACGAATGTTCTATTATTATTTGTGCAAGCTTACCTCGGATTAACATAAAGATTTAGTTTGGATAAGTAAATGTTATTTGTCATTTTATCAACGTCGCTTTTTTATCAAATTGATTGATCGATAGATTTTGTTCTTTAAATATAAAGGTATTTAACATTGGTAACATTAAATTACACAATATATATTCATAATTTACAGAAAGGTGTTCGCTCGATGTTGATATTAGGAGTGTTATTGTCTGTCTGTGACTCATAACTCGTATAAGTATGAACCTAATTACGTTCAGCATGTAGGACAGGACGCATAAATTTTAAGTAAAGTATATTTAGCCAATATATGCATGCAATTCTAGACTTTAAACCAATTAACAACTTAGGAAATACAATTACTTCTAAGTATTATTATTTAAATGAATCATGATCTTATGGTTGGTACTGGACTAAACTTTATTCTACTAAGTTTATTCTTCTTAATTACGACGTTAACTCGGACAATATTTGGATTTATATGACTGTACTATGCCTAATAATTCTTGTTAAGCTTGAATGATAATAATTTACTGAGAATTTGAGTCATTTTACAATGAGTAAAACACCGTTTTAACGTATTAGGGGAACTAGGTAGACGAACGTTCACAAATGATCCGCTAAGTTCGGGTCTTTGAACTCGACCGGGTTCAAAATTGATCCATCTAAGATTGTATTACAAATACCATCCACTCCGCTACACAGCTGTCGGGTGCATCGAGTTCGACCACCTTAAACAATTACCAAGGATGCACGCAGGTATATCGTCAGATTCTTTGTGTTTTTAGAGGATAGTAAGATGAAACTTATGCGCCCTTAAAGTTTTCAAGAATTGTAAATTCCTTCTGTGCAGGTAGGAACTTTTTATTGGTGTATTTATGAAATAGGACACAAAGTTGTGAATGTTCTGAATGCTTACCGATATGCGCCAGGTCAATAATGGGAATCTCGCAGCGTGCGAGCAGGGTTTCCTCTTGCGCGGCAGCCATCGTCGCGATTTGTTTTTGTTCTGCTGTCGATCAACACTGAGCACTACTCTTGCGCCTTATCACACACCTCGCAGGTAATTAGCAATTAGCGATCGTGACACCGAACGATAACTAAGAATAGGATACGATATAGATAAGCACTAGGGGACACGGTACGAAACCGTACGTTAAAGTTTATTAAAGTTGTGAATGGTCTTTTGATTACCCCTGGTATAAAAGCGTTCAGAACTCATTTGCATAACCTTGTAGTTCCTACTCGAGGCGTTCTGCGATCTGACGTAGCAGCAATAAGCTATACTGACTTGACACATTAAAAATTGCTTTAAATCGCTCTCTCACAGTAATATGTGTTAGGAATCGTTGCTCCCGCGTGTACGACCCGTCGGCGTCGGGCGCCCCCCGTCCCTCACACTTGGCGAGTTTCGAATGTCTTTTCGTCGAATAAACTGGCTCACCGTGCGCGATGAGCGTTACCCTCCGTCCGTTAGCTCTCACTTGTATATCATCGCGCAGACTTTCGTAACCGTGGATCGTGTCGAAATAGCTCCGCCTCAAACACAGCAGGGAAAGCGATGGCTCCGCGGCGACTGGCGAGTGGCAACGTAACGACCGTGCAGCGTTCGGAGTGATACTAGCGACTAGCGAGTTAGCGAATAGCGACTACGAGTAGCGCAGCCCGCGAGCGCGATCGGCGATACGTGTCTCGAGCTCCCCCAAGTGACTGGTCGACGGTCCACGGTCGTGACTCAGGCCGCTCGCCGCTCACTTCGCGCCACTACCATATTACGCACGACACGATACATTGCAAATGTGCTTAAATTTGTATCGTATTTCCCATGTGGTTCTTCACATACTGTCACTATTCATAAAATTGGTATAGCTTTCTCTTTAGACTCTAGTTTCTTAAATAATAATTCCAACCATTCGATACTTGACTTTATAAGAACCAAAAAAAAAAAGAAACGTGTAATAAGTAATTGTGAGATTTATTTATTTGTATAATGTTGATATATAATTTACAGTTGAGTCGTGTTCACTTTAGGCACCGTTCGAAGTATGAGGATCCGACGTAACCGCCGCGCATGGCGCGCTGCACATGTTGTTCAAATAATCTTCGGTTGCTCTGGAGCTCATCAGCTGCTTCCTTATTTAGCGGATCTTCAGGATTTGGTTCCTATGAAAAATAGCTTTTATTATTACTAAATGCTACGCAACATTGAGTTTCACTCTGCTACTTAGTAATATAAAAGTTTTAAATAAATTCTCTTACAAATATTAAAACTGAACAAAACTTGAAATGAAATAAAATGGTTTTCCTTTTATGCTTTAAATATTAGAACTCTAAGACTACAGAAGAGAACAAATTACTGAACGAGAGCAAAGATCAAAGAACTGTTTATATACTTCCATATTTTTGTTAGTTTGTAAGAACACATTCAACACATTACACAGCACATACAAATTAGTAACAAATAAACATTTTTTTTTACTAAAATTAACTTTCAGTAAACATATATTTTATATCATAATATCTTTAAGATTGGCTGGGCATTAGGATTTCAAGAAGATTATTTATAATATACTAGCTGACCCATGCCCACTTGGTTGGGCATAATGTTAATTATCCTTTTCGGTTTTTTTATATAGCCTATGACAGTCAGCAATCATGTGGCTTTCTATTGGTGAAAGAATTTTTTAAATTGGTTAGAACGCAAACTTTACTTCTTTATAATATTAGTATAGATTCAAATCAATATTTTCTTTATATATTATATCTATGTTGCATTTGTTTCTTTAACTTTCATTTAGAACAAAAATTCTTTCATTCTGTTTGCAATAAAAGACATTAACTTTTTAGGTCACTCATAGTGACTTACTAAACTTCTTAAGTTCATTTACCGTTTCACTACATAAATATGTTTTAATATTTAAAATGCAGTATTATTTCATATACAAGAACCTACTACAGAGTATTAAGACCAATTTGCCGGGAATACACATAAATCTTTCAGTTTTTTACCAAAGTAAACCCCATCTACT
>DWAJ01000850.1:0-27422 GCA_018238005.1 Eurema mandarina
TTTTCCGTATTTTAAAAAAGCGTAAAATTAAAAGCTTTTCTGTGATTGGTCGAACCATTTAGAACCTTATGAATGGATATTCGTTAGTTGATTAATTTACCACGAGACGTCGCAAATTGATAAATTTTCGAAAATGTGGCCGTAAAATAATACAATTTATCTCTCATTTAGAATCCTACGAAGGTTTATAAATTTCCTACGAAATTTATAAATTTGCTGTTCTTGTTATTTTCCGGTGACATATACAGTAAATAAATTTAAATGAATCCTAATATGCACCTACAATATACATAGGTACAATAAATTCTAAATCTAAAAATATTCGCAACCAATGAGATGCAAAATCATTTAATATACCTTTTCGTTTCTACAAGAAAATCACTTCAATTTGACTCGCATAGAACAACAGTAATTAGTGATGTATTTGCTTTGAATATTAAATTGAACTTGTGTTGTTGCTAAGAGTTTCAAATTGACGAGAAAACATGATGATAAAAAACAATATATTATAAAATATCTAATTATGCAATGCTATTATGCAGACTAATCACAGACGTAGCGTTCATAGTGGCAAGAACAACCTAATTATGCTATAAATTAACTAAAAGAAGACAAATTTTACAACTGTGCGGACGGCTGCCATAACTTTACTATGATAAGCAACTACACAAATATACCTATTCGCTTAAAATTTATCTTCTTAGTTTCTGTAAGTACTTCTATTTTATTCATGATTATCTTCTATTAAAAATATTAGAATGCATGCATAACAGTAACAAAAAAAATAAAATAAAAATAAGTAAAAGAAAACTCTAAAAAAACAACAACCAATAATGTCACAAAGCTTAAGGGATTTAAATTCACTTTATGCTTAGTTCTAAGTCAAATTGCACAACATAAATTATAGGAATGTAATTCTTTGGCCCTAAACTAAAAATCACAAGTTTAAATTCGATTCATAAGAACTAAGTAAAACAGATACAAAATAAAACTTAACAAAAATATTATGTGCATAATACTATTAATTAAAACATAAATATATAAATTATATTAAGAAAACTCCTAAAAATATTGAAGTGCATGTTGTACACCATGTGCACACATCTTATATTATGCTTTTAAGTTATTCATAAAATACTTGCAACATGCATTATTATTATGCTAAGTAACAAACAAATTTAATTTATCTATATTATCACACTTAATTGCAGTCTCTATGTCATTCTAGCCTTGCGAATGTTGGATTTTTCTGCTTCTGTAAAACCTAGAATGTTTTCAATTGCATTTAAATGTCCTTGATGGTTTTCTGGATCTGTTAAAAAGTAATATATTGCCGATTTCAGGAACTGTAGGGTAACTTCAGGGTCAACGTTAGTCTTGCTGCCTTTCTGTGACTCAACGATTCGCCGGTACATGGCCTGCGATAAAAATTATCTTTTGTAGTAATGTCTTCAAATCTTAATGAAAAAATTTTATCGATAAAAGAAATTTAACATTTTCTACATAAAAAGTGTAATAACTGAATAAAAACAAATCAATTAACATTATTTTACTCAATCCACTACATTTAGTGAAAGATTGTTTCAATAAATACCAAATTCTCAGTATCTTTTCAGCCATTATACTTCAGGTAATAACATGAATTAATTACAACTACGCTACTACAAAAACTAAAATTATACCTTCAAATACTATATCACCGAGTACCCAAAAACCAAAAGAGGCTGTTTCAAATTAAACATGCAAAGCTAAATTAAAGTAATATAAAGTAGTAAGTACAACATATGGAGTCAAGTAATAAAAAAAATAAAGGAAGCATAATGTTAGTGCTTTTTATCTACTGCATTAATAAGGTAATAGGCAAGATAAAGGCAAAATCAATAAATATGTAATACTAAAAAGTATGGTATATATTATTTACAATAGTTTACAGGGTATTTTTATGAATTAAACATAAAATAAAAATAATACTGCATTGTGCCCCTATTTATATGGTATAAAAATAAAAAATCAACAGAGATATTCTAATGTGCTGAAGCAAGATAAAACGAAAGTAGACAATATGATTTCTCCATTGTACTCTTTTTATGAATCCAACCTTTCGAGCTCCTAGGACCCATAAAGAAACAGCCTCCTTTGCACTTAGAAGTACTTGTGACTTTGCCGTTCTGTCCGAAGTGAATGCTGTATCCTGTAATGCACTACACTTTAAAGCAGGTCCTGTTATTTGCATCTACTGGCCGTATTATATTGATAAGGAATATCTACACTGTCATTGCAGTATTTAACGGATGAAAATGAATGCCCTGTAGTTCATATGATGATCATTCATTCTGTTAGTTATCAGTTTGTTAGAGGAAATGTGACTGGAATATCTAGATGTAAAAACTATATAAACCAATAAGCATCCATTTACTTACTCGGACGTTTTCAAGCTCTGTCTGAGTGATTTGAAGCTGTTCTAATAATTCTTCCACTGATACTCTGCTAAGCTGACTCTGAGGTCTCTCTGGATCACCTTCCTTCAATAAAAATAAAACATACTACAAATTACTGTTTATATACACTACAATACTTATTTTATCATACAAATAATTGCAAAGTAATATACTTAAAATAATGTTTGATCAAGAGTTGTTTACAAGTACACAATAAATTACCTTATCCATCTCAAATTTAGCAGCTTCAAGTCCTTTGTTATACATTTGCAGGTACATTGCACGTTGCCTGTTCTCTTCATCCTGTAATTGTTTGCTTGCTTCCTCTAACTGTTTTTCGAGTATATGTATCCGTTCCTTAGCCTGCTCATAATTAGGCAATAATTCACAGTATCTTGTATTCACATCAGCCAACTTCTGAAGCAAAGCCTCAACTTTATCATTGTGTGCTTTCTTCATTTCCTGTGTCTCACCCACATGTGCTCTCATTACATCTTCGATTTTTTTCTCATAAAATGAGATAAGACTTCTCCTTTCTTCATCACTATCCACAGCTTCAGTCATACAAGAAGCATCTTGCGTTAACATATGAACAGATTCTTTGGAATGCAAAGAAGAATTGGTCAAATCATCAAAGTGACCAGAATCAGTGAACGAACCTTGCATTTCATTACGGCACCGTGTTGGAGTGCGATCCTTAAACAAGGGACTATCTGCAACATCATATGAGCTACAAGGATCCTTAAATTTAATACTGTGTTCCTCAATTGATGCTTCATCATTATTTTCTCTTATAGTTACAATTTCACTTGAATTAGACTTTTCATCTGGAGAAAATATTGATGCTTTATATAGGCGTAGTTCTACAACCTCTTTTGTTAGTTGGAATATTTCACTATCTTTCTTCTCCAAATCCTTTTTAGCCTGGCTTAATAGACTTTTAAGACGACGAATCTGTTTTTGTGCGCGTTGTGTTGGTGTAAGATATTCCTCTCCTGCAAGGCCGGCGTGTGAGGAACAGTGCAACACATAGCGCATTGATCTACCACTAAATGTAGTTCCATTGAATGGCGCATAGCCTGCATCCACAGAGGCTGCTGTGGCTGCACTGCCGTAGCTATGAAGAGATTCATCGTCGGGTAAGTCTTCCGGAGAGCCAGGCGGAGTATGAGCCGAGTCTGTCATGCTCATTTTTCTATCAATACATTCCGAAATTTTTAAACAAGACTTTCTCGGTCTTGTTTGTGTATTTGCATTAAATGACTGGAATAAAACAGGATTTTTTTAAAACTCACAGGAAATGTTTAACGCAATACATACAATAATAATAATATACTGTAATACAATAAAAACTTCAATAGACGTTCATACTCATAGAAAATGTATGTCAATATGTCAATAACCCATGGTGGTTTATTGTTTTTAGAGCTGACACGTTTACGTAAATGTGTAAAAACTTTGTAAGCGGTACCATATTGCACAGTTTTTATGTACTTACTTGGCTTCGCGGACGATGGCTCGGCTCTGGTAAACGGGAGCCATCGTTCCTGTGTTTTTGATTTGTATTTTCCGTGATTATTGGAATGTATTTTCTTGATTGCAAAGGCGAACGCTGCACCATTTTTTCACCGCGCAGCCGCAATGAAGAAGCACGTCGGAAATTCCCAATAATATTTCCCGCGCTATAGACTTCGTCTTGGTATTCTGCAGTTCTTCTATTATTTCTGCTCATCATTCTCTTCTTTAGATTTCATTGACGCAGTGGTCTAAAAACAAATAAATAAACTTTATGTTTGCAAAAATGCTAAATCGCAATGCAAAAGCATCGTGGAAACTAGAATTATAGAAAATAAAAGTATCAAATCAGTACTCAGTAGGTACTTAATAATCATAGATAATAAATGAGTACATATGACAATAATTATTGATTTACTTATATTATAGGGCATATAGAGAAATATTTATTCCAATTAATTTATGAGAGATAAGTTCTATTTTTTTTATTTAGTTAATTATAATAAAATTAAAAAATATACAACTGGAGTAAAAAACGACTATTGAAACAATAAAAAAATGTCTGTGACCGATTAAAGATTTAAAGTATAATCCTGCTTACAAAGTTTTTATTAAATTTAAGGGAAACAATAGTGGAAGGTTCGATTATTAAGAAATTATCAGCTAGTTTTATCGTATATCTTAATATATATAATAAATTACGTGTCACGTTTTTGGTCCGCGATTAACCGATTTTAAATGAATTTTTTATACCGTGTGCAGTTTGATCCAACTTAAAAGATAGGATAGCCAACACCCCGGTATTGTCCCGGGAACGGGAGCCACGCAGGTAAAACCGCGGGGAACGGCTAGTAAATTATATAATCGAGATTCGGGACGATCGATGTATAACGCAACGTACAACGTGAAACGTAGACCATTCGCCAACTATATTTTTTACATAAATTTAAATTGAGTCCTACAAAGGTATACCTATTATATTTGAAAATATTGAAATATAAATTAGAAGCACTCGTGTTACATTTGAAAATGTAATAATATTTTGTTTGAAAAAAACAATAAGACTAAATCTTTTTTTTGAAATTTCTTGTTATTCGAAATTGCGCAGACCAACGTAGTTAGTTCAACGTAACGAAATTTTCAAGGCCTTACCGTAAGAATTATTCTTTGTTTCGACATTATAATCTTACACAACTAGGGTCAAATTAAACACTTCAAATTATGCACATTTCACGCTCGGGCAGAACCTAATAAAACTTTAAAAGGAATTTCACAGGAACTATCTCCTATATACCGATCCCCTGCCTTTAATTTTACAATTTCCAATGATTCTGGTATATCAATGCTCATTTTGATATCAAAGTCTGAATTGAATTAATGTCTTAGTGTGTAGAAATGCACAATGTTGTCATACATCATTGTCTTACAACATGATTTACACAATCACAGCACTGAGATGAAAAAAATGTTTCTCACAGAAATGTTGCAAACAATGCATTTTCGTTTTAACGATTTGTTTGTAACAGTCACATATAACAGTGGGAATTACAAATGTTTTTGTACATACATAATAAGTATTTTGTTGAATATACATATTTTATAATAATATTAACATTTTATGCTACCTCTTAACCTACTTTTGTAATCTACGGTACGGTTCTAACTTGTAAGTATAAGAATTATAACTCACAAAAATAACATTCCACATTTCAATAGAAATTCTTAGCTTATCTAGAATGCCATAGAGAGTTTGATTTATAGCAAAAATGAATAAATATAGGTAAATGAACAATACAGCGATTCTACAATATATAATGTATTTACTAGCTATTAGCATTCAGATAAACTCTACTATTATACCTACTATTCATATCTATGATACTATTCATATTTACGTACAATATTCATAGAGTTAAGAAATAGTTTTTTTTCATTATAAATTTGACATCTGTGACTAAGTAATTATTCTATTTTACTTGTTAATATATAAATGCATTCACTTTGTGCAAGCATGTTTAATAAGCGAAACTGCAATTAGGCAATCACTCAGATCTTAATCGAATTACAATGGCGGAAAACTATTATATAGTTAAGGCTATCTCTTAGAAAATAACGGTCTTTTGTAGTTTACTGAACTGTCTTCGGCCATTTAAATAGTTGTTATAAATTTCATTTTAAACGAAGTGTGATTAGATGAAACCTTAGGCTAAATAATATTAATTTATTATAAGGTATTAATATAATCCTGTAATATATTACAGTTCAAACAATTTGTTAAACATCTTATCTTATTTTGACTAACAGAGACAGAGTCTGTACAATTTTAATGTTTAATTAAATTACATATCAAATAAAATTATAAACATAAATAAAATGCATTTAAAAATTAGTAGGAGTCAATATTAAACGTAGTAATTTGTATCGGTACACATTATGACATAAGTAATCATAAAATGTAAATATTATTACCTATATTAATTAAGAGTTCTTATAATAACACAAACTTCTAATATAGGCAATAAAAAAATAATTCTGACCTGTGTTCTCTAAAACGTATAAAATCTTTTCTTGTTTCATTTAGTGGGACAGACTTTTTGTTATTAAAACGATTGCCAAAGTACGCAACTAATTGCAATCAAAGAAAAAATCAAGGACAAAACGTATCCGTTCTTTTCGTAGTATCATTATGCTAGTAACTATCGCCATTATTTTGTACTATAGCTTGTTTGGCAACTTATTATACAGAAGAAACAAGATTAAATAAATATAATAGACATAAAGTTTGATGATATAATATATCACTACGAATTTGACAAAAGTAAAACTAGTTATATACTTTACTTACAATTGTGAGCGCCGTGCGCGAATTTTCCAAGCACTAAAAAGTACCGTCGAAGCTGTCGAAATTCAGTAACACACATCATCACTTTCGTTGTATTCGTAGTTCGTTAAATAACACAAGTCGTTCGCACTATGATACAGTTCGTTAGGAAAACTTAGAAATAGCAACTCGAACATCGCAAATTACATAGAGTAAACCATTCACGGTAACTTTTACGCTAAGAATGTTGCGGCAAGTTGTCGGGGCTGGCGCGTTTGGTCAATCGCGTTGGTTGTGGATACAGACAACGGGGGCGCTCCACGCCACGCTGCGGACACGACACTGCAACTACACGATCGCTTACTTCAACTGAGCCATAATATTATCAAATATCAAAATTCACTCTGACACACAATATTGTGTTACAGTTACATAAATTATTGACTTGAACTGTTACGTCAGCAAACGTTCTGCAGAGTCCGCTGCAGCCATGTGTTGCGTGGCTCGGAAGACACTGAACGCTATCTGGCGGAGTTCATTTGAGCACCGAACTTTTTGTCAAATTTAGCATAATAATAATCGTGTTAGATCTCAAGTAGTTTATTTAGTATGCATACAATGGAATATGATTAAGATTATGTCATCTTTTACGGCAAGACGAGAAGAGAAAGGAGACAAGTTTGAAATGGTTTTGGATATTCAAATTGTTTGATGAAATATATAGAAATATAATACACGAAGCATATTGTTTTGTTTGGCAACAATCCAATCCGTTAGAAATTGCTGGTAATAATGCGGATAGAAATGGAAGCGGCGTTTTCCGTCGCTTTGCAATTATTACGACATACTCTGATAACGATGGATACATGGTTGAAAAGTACATAATAAGGATTTTATTGCTTATTCAAATACTTAGTGTGGAACGACAATTAAATCACTCACAGTTTTCATGATAATAAGAAAAAACTAAGAAAAGATATTAAATTATAAACAATATTAGACAGGTACGAAATAAATCTCTATAGATACTATTATCTATTATAATATTACGTTACATGTTTAATAAATTAAGACTAGTAATTATAGAAAATCGTTTTGTTATCATTTTTAAAACTTTATTAAGTAGATATCTACTAGTAAATTATATAATTTTAAACTTGTTCCAATGGATCATAAACGTGCATAGAGCTAATTTCATGAACCATTATAAATAATGATTAATAAATTAAACGATTAGAGCCGAAGTTATTTCATAAATTACGTATTTAATTAACACACTTGCAATGTAATTGTTACGTTGAGATATTTCGCAAACTAAAAAATGTGTTGTGTAAGTTTAAAAAAATATATTGACAAATGTCGTCGATTTCGAATAGGTAGATTACCATTTCTTAATTTACTTTCCGCATGCCTTACCATTGAAAATATTAACGCATGAATAGACCGCATTAGTGAATCGATTCGTAAAGAAAAAGTGTGATCAAGATTGGCAGTTCGGTAACAATCGCTGCAATAAATCAAGAGATAGTAGCTACTAGCTATAGGGAAAGTACGTACAAAATGACAGGGTGTTTTGTTTTTTAATCATATTTATTTATTCAATGACACTATAATCAGTTACAATCGTTTATATTAATCTTAGTTTTATTGACTATCAGTAACGCAGTCTTTTAATTAAGTAGGAACTATAATAAATTCTGTATTTTGTAGTCCTAGTAGAAGCGTTGATATTTCACCCAAGCACGAAAGAAAAGCTAAACAACTGCTTCAAGGATAGCAGGAGTAAGGAATTTTTTATTCAGATATGGTTGATATAAGTCTGCGGAATTTATAATGGGGCTTTAAATGTGATTAGACCGTTAATATTTATAAGAATAGAAGAGAACAAAACTTTAGTGAGTTACACCTAATTATAAAGATATAGGATGTCAATCCAATTTCATATGTTTTTTTTTTCATGATGTATGTTGATTTGTATAAAAATAGTCTTATTATTAAATAGCTACGTAATATCGAAATATAAATACGTCCTATATCGAGCCAGGCTTCGGTTCCAGTGAATGGTTAAATTGTGAATGGAGAAATTTTGTTTACAGGAATCGCGGTTTCAGTTTTAGTTTCGTTCAGTTGAATGGTGACATAATTATGACGAAAGCGATAGTTTTATAATACATATATACCGTTTCTCTTATTTTTTAATTACATAATCTGGGAGCACTTGACGGCCGTGAAGTCTTTTTCCCAATATAGTTCAGGATCATCTTCAATTTTCTTATAAGTTCGTTATGGGTAATCTAGAAACTTGATTGTCATTAATCAGGTATTTATGTACATAAGTTAACCAGGTATTATATATCTTATATTATACTAGCTGACCCGTGCCCACTTCCTTGGGCATAATGCTAATTAATAATTATCCTTTTCGGTTTTTTATATAGCCTATGACACTCAGCAATAATGTGGCTTTCTATTGGAAAAAAAAGAAAGAATTTTTAAAATCGGCTCAGTAGATCCCAAGATTACCCCTTACAATTTAACAAACACACAAAATTATTTCTTTATTATATTAGTATAGATGTATGGCTTGTCAAATACATTTGTAGAGAAACTCAAGTACGAATTTTGTTTTTACAAGTAATTTTTTTATAACTATTTTTCTTTATTTATCTATCGCTCTATATCAATAGTCCTTTTAGGTACACATATATTACACATACAGTACATTGAACGGGTATAATAATTGCACGCGGTTTGTGTAACTAATATCTATAAATCTAACAACTCTAATGAAATAAGAAATGAGTTACGAAACTGGTTTTCATTTACAAATTATGTCAAATAATTTTTTTATATATTTAGGTTTAAGTTGTTCAGAAAATGTAATTGAATGTTGTTTGTTTTATTGTTGTATTATATGATTATATGTTGAGTAGGTAGAGTTACATTTCCGGTTTTCATAATGACTTTTGTATAATATTATTGAAAGCGCTAAGGACCATTATTTTACATAAAAGTATTTGAAGTGGTTGCCAGACGACCTAAGAATAATAAGAGCAATCTCATTTTAAAAAGTGACAAGAAAATTCCGATGACTTCTCTTGTCTGAATTTAATATTGAAACCTTAATGGAATGAAATGGAAGTTATACTATATTTTATGATTTAATGCATATTATACTTTAATATTTGATAGATTAAAGTATATTCAGAGTCTTCAGTAAATAAGTTACCTATTCTTAACCAAAAGTCCAGTATGTCGATGTGTTTCTTAAGAATATTGAATTAGTTACATTCTGAATTGTAAAAATTAATAAGATCACGAGTTCGAGATCCAGAACCGGCCTGACAGCCTTGCGGGCCGCGGCGGCCGCTTTTTGTGTGCCAATTTAAACGGTCGATACATTATTGAGTCTGCATTATAAAACGAATTTTCGAACACAAAAACGTTGAGAGCGTGCCCTTTTCAGTCCGTGAGTCACGATACATACATTTACTTTTAAATTTTGGAAGCATACTCATTGTTTAAAACTTTAAAAATGTTTCTTTGACAACTTATTTCACAAGATTATGGCGATAACTACCTAATTTTTGTCTTTTAACATACAAGCAATGAGTATTATGGACACAGTGATATTCAAGAATAAAACAGCGATTGAATAATAAACTCATAATGGATATAATGTAATCAATAATCGACTTTATGGATGGCACTGACGTATGAAATATAAGAACCCTGCCTTTATTCGCTTGAACGCGCGCTCTCTCCCGATTTCTCTGACGGCATGAAATACGAACATTTGCATGTTGGTGCATACGAAACCAATTATAATTAAATGGATCAGATAAGATAATAAATTCTTACCGAGTACCTGCTCCCCTTGTATGAAATTAGATTATCTATAAGCATATAACACTCAGGTAGCGCGCAATGTGGCGATTTTAAAACAATAACTAGTTATTAGTGGCGATATCTAGATCAATGAGTATGTAAAACAGGTTTGAAATCGCTCATTATAATATTAGTAAAGAGTGAAGACAATTTAAACACGGTCATCACATTTTTTCCAGTGTCGGATTGTAACTGCATGTTACTTAATATTCTAAGTAAACCAGGGCTCCTGGTCTCTTCAACCCATAAGTTTCAGTCTTAAAACAAACAGAAACCCCCATTTTTTAATAAGATTAAATAAAGCATTTAACAGGTAATCTGAAAAAAACTACGACTTTAAATGCACATTTTATTGTAGAGATATTAATGTCTTTATGTCTTTAAGTATTAATTTTACTTTAGAGGAACATTATACTTTTGGGGGATTAAATAGAACTGAACCATTTAACTACAAATTTACTTAATTCCTGACTCACTTGGCATGGCAATCTATAGAATTACCTACTGTGTTCTTGGGGCCTCGTGTATGGAGTAAGAAATATTTGGTGTACTCTTTTATAGTGTAGAAATCCTAGTAGTATATCCACGGGCATCTGTGAAAGGAGCATGAGTAGGTACCTAATATCGTGCATTCACTAACCAAAATGTAACCGATCAAAACTTTGACTCTTCCGCGATTATCCAGGGCCCTAATAAATTTCTATTAACTTTTTTAAAACCCAAATCATCGCTAACATTCAAACAAATGATGAATGGTCATATATCTAAGCGATTCTTTAAGTAATGTAATAGTTATAACGAAAGCGACGTTCCATTGTTTTAATTTTTATACCACCATTAAATGACCTAAACGTTCTCTATATATAAAATCCACCCAGTAAGCAAAAGACTAACATAGCAGTGGAAACAAAACAATAACCACTAAAAACATATGAAAGCGAATGTTTCTCGCAAACGTTGCGCATTTGTCTCTGAATACACACGATTTACATAAGTACATACCTACAGAGTACAGATGAAACGTCTGCTGACTCACAATGTCTATAAGTATATCCCCACTACCTCCTTATCTGACACTGACCTTACTATGTTTATAAATAATTATGCAGTATTTATTCTATGTGAGAACTATTTGGAAATGATCGCACGTTTTAGATTGTATAGTAGGTATGCTATTATAGTGATCTACATTTTAATTAAATATTCTGTGGTTCTTAACTAAATTATACGTAGTTATTGACTTAAACTAAGATGGGGAAGACACAAGTGGAACGTAGTATCTCAAACGTGAGATGTTTTTTTAATAGCTATCGGCTGATGTCAGATGATACATAATTAAATTTAATATAAAAACATTATTATCACCTTCTTCTAAGAGGAAAAGTCAAACATATAATATATTTAGATTATTGTCTTTAATTTTTTATTGAAATTAATTGTCATAATTTACGACACATATAAATTCACTCGTGTAACGTGTTATTGTTAGGAACAGTAAAAACAATAATTAAAGCAATTTGAACGATCATGATAATATTATAATATGAATAGATAAATTATTATAGAAGAAGGGTTAAGGAAAAGAAAATACTATTACCTATATAATATGTTAGATGTTTAAATATATTATGTTACTCTTTATCGATATAATGTATTTGCTAAGAGTAGATTTTGATATGTAATTCAAGATAAATAGTCCTATGTCTTTATACACAAAGGACATAGGAATAAGATAATTGATTCCGGTACAGTAATGAGAACAGAAAGTAAACGAAAAGAAATCCAACTTATAGGCAAAAAAAAATTTTTTTTTAAATGAAAAATAATAAAACAACGCTTATAATTTAAATTTAAATACAGTCTACAACAAAATGGACGGTTATATAATTACGGTAAATAGACCATTAAAATAACATACTTATCATATTAACACTTCTATAAATTAGTGTCGTGACAAAACTACGGAATTATCGTATCATTAACAATTTTCATGTAATTAATTTAACCAATGGAATGCTTTGTCTGTAATGTTGTTTTTGGTTTAAAAAATTTTGTTGTACATATTTACAATGTTTAAAACATGACACGTGCCACGTGATCCATATCATTTCCGTTGAAAGATGTCGTGAGTTTAATTGCACAGACGTTTTCTAAATTCTATTACCTAGCTTTTTCCCCATATCACCTGCAGTCCCATCTCTAATAGGCAGCGACCTTTTAGAGGAAGCGTGACCTAAAATACATAAGAAAGTCTGTCTATTTTACCTAAACCGATGTATAGATAAAATTACGCAGCCATAGGTCAATGTTAAATTAAGTGCTTAAAAACTTTTCATAAATCTTGAGAAGTTAATATGAGTTATCTTAGTGTTTCTTAGTGAATCTACTATTTTTGTGGCTAAAAAACAAAGATAGGATTCATTTGTATGAAAATTAAAAAAAAAAATTTCAAAATAAATAACGTTATGTGCTATTTTGTCAAGAACGATATCTTATCACAATGTATCATAGATATTGATTGCTGCTTGTGATAAGAATTATCAGTTTTCCTGACATAGTTATTGGATTTCCAGAATATTAAATTTCCCCGTAGAGTTCTAGCTGCGACTGCAAAATTATATTACGAAACGTCTTAACACTAAAAATTTCATTAGTTGGCTTAATAATACTATTTTTATGAAAGTTGCTAAAGTAATGAATATTTTTATGTGACTCTTGTCATGACATATTTATTTATTAAAAGATTATTTGTCATTTTGAGTGTGTTTATATACTTTTGCATTCGGCTGTTCTCACATAGGATTATTATCATAATATAATAATATATTATTCAACGATGTAAAGGGCTGTAAGTACGATTAAATGTTTCTTATAGCGCTAAGCCTGACGTTTATAATATATTTAATAAAATTTTTGATTACAGAAACGGCAGCCGAAATAAAAAATATACTTAAGTTATTTGTAGAATTTAGTTTACACGTATGCTACATAAAATTACACAGACATTTCTGCTAAAAGCCGGTGCAAGACACGCGTTAAAGCAATTATAAAATACAAAACACCTATTTTTGATTTACTAGAGTTTTTCTTATAGCAACTTGTATTTTTCATCTAATGCAATTACAAGAACATTCTATTCTGTATATAAAAGGCACTCGTCTGTAGTAGAGACGTGCAGTGAGTCTATTTTTAATCGACCAATACGGTCCTAGTCACTGTTTGACTGCAGGGGCAACGACCATGCGATGCAATGCTGGTTAATTTGAAAAAGTCATTGGCCTTAGGTGATACAATTACGTGTTCAACAAAGGGATGTATAAATATGAGGAGTAAACGTCAAAAGTCAAGACCCGTTAAAAGAGAAACTAATAAAATAGTCATTAATAAAACTAATACAAATAGAAAATATTACTCTACATTGCAATTTTTCATTATTGATGCCTACCTATTAGTTCAACAAAGGAAATGTAATAATGAAATGAAGAAACACGATTAGAACGGTTTAAAAACGAAAATAATTAAGGTCGTTAATAAACTTTATTATCTGTGAAAAATTACTACTCTACATTCAGTATTTTGTTTACCTTTTGCTTCACGCATGCTGCTTTTAGCGATATTTCAAAAAGTATCGTGTTTGTTCATACAATATAAAAATTAAGGTTAAATGAAAAATAAAAGAAAAATTTTGAAGTTTGTAAGGATTCGAGGTCAAAGGTGATTACATTGTTAATAACGAAGAGACAACTCAAAAACACATAAAAACAAGCAAAAAATACAAAGGTACGAAATTATCTTGATGTTATGACTTTTTTGCGGTTTGTATTTCTTACTATATTATTTATTCACCGCGAATGGACATAATATTGAAAATAAAAGTCTACTTACCATATAAATGTACTCTTTTGGCATGAAGTAACATAAAAGTAAATAACTCTATTAATATAATTTTCTTAACGAAATGTTACTTGGTATAATTTTCCTTGAATGTGTAACTAGCGTACTGTGAGTATACAACGCTAAAGGAAAGTAGGGACCATAATAACTGTCCGTGAAAACAAAGACATCCTTTGCAAAGAGAAAGCTAGCCCCAAGGAATATCAGTTGGTTCCATAGAGACGGTGCCGTTGAAATCTTTCTTTAGACGTGATGTGTGTTATTAATATAATAAGTAAATAATATGACACATATGCATTTTACAATACATACGTGGATATGATAAACGATGTTTAAATAAATTACTTATCTGCATATATGCATATCGCTTTGCGCCTTAAAGAAAATTGTGATTCTCAATTAGGTATTAATACTAGTATTTTTATTTCTGAATCCCTAGCAGAACTCCTTTAAGATCGTCTGTTCAGGCCTATTTTTATGATAAGCATAGAGATAACAATTTTATCATTAAAAAAACAAAAGAAACAAAATATTATCGTTTATGTAGAACATTTTCAATTTTACAAGGGAACTAAGGTCTTTATATAGTTACAATAATTCTAGCTAGAGTTATAACTCTAACTATAAATTTTATAAAATTGATCTAAAAAAAGTGCCCACTGCAATGTAAATTTCGTAAACAAAATATAGACCTTCAGAACCCTTAATGGGTTAACCCAACTCACACTTAGCCGCTTTAATTAATAAAGTAAGTTTGAATAAACTATTTAACAGTGTAATTGTATTTCCGAAACTGGCTATAAATAATTGCTTAAACCAAAAATTCGTTACTGCACAAGTAATTAGTATCGATTATAATGTATGAGTAATACGTAACCAGTTACGGTTACGATAAGGCGAACAAAGTGCGGACGTTATACGATTTTCGGGCATCCGTACAAATCGTATAAGGCTTCGAACAATACCAGTATCTCTCTCCAACATATAGTTGTCTCTTACGCACGCTAGCTACGTCACCGAAACCAGCCAGCCAGCCAATTGACCGGTATACCGTCAACCTTCAGTTTTTCTTTATTTATAACTCGCTTAGACTGGGTAAGTTATGCTGCGTTTGAACGTGCGTGCTACTTCCTTGAACGTTATGTAGATAAGAGTAAACTGGCTATAACTATAAAGATAACGTACTTGTTATCAGCTGATAATGTAAAATAATGTTAGTTCGTTTTAACGTTTGTGTCGGTGATGTAGTGAATTATTATAATAGGCTTTGGAATTAAATTAAAAATGTTATTAGACTGATTTTGCGCATTCTAAGTGTTGTTGAACAATTCTGGCTTGTGATTGTGACCAGTATGTGTACACTTCCACAATCATAATAAGGAAGATACTTTTCATGCTAAAAAATAAAGCAACACAACTAAACAACATGAACTTATTCAGTGCAAAGAAATAAATTTTTCATGGGAATGATATCTTGTCTGAACTGGCTCTAGCAACTAAGACGGAACGATAAAGGAAGCACAGTGGTTTAATGAACGCCTAGCAATGGCGGCGGCGTGCCGAGCGAGCACGGCGCGCAGTCGGCCTCGAGCTTCAAGCGGCGCGCGCGCAACGTACCGCGACACCGGTGAAAGGACGCATGACTCACACCACCAGACATGAACGAGTACGCCGAATACGACTGGAGGCTGCAGCAGATGCAAAATGAACGCCTCTGTGACATCTCCAGGAAGAGGCTCACCGATGGTGACAGACAGCGCGCTCTCGATGGCCTCAAAGAAGCGGTCGATTCGAGTCTCAACCTAGCCCTACGAGATAAAAGTCGATGTCAAGACGACAACTTTTTGCGGCGATTCCTGTACGCGCGGAAACATGATGTTCAACAAAGTTTCGAGTTACTAGTGAACTACCACCAATACCGGCGCGAGCACCCCGAGCTGTGGGCGCCGGCCGACGGGGGCGTGTTGCGTGCCCTGGCTGACGGCTTGCCGGGCGTGCTTGCACAACGTGACCGAAGGGGACGCTGTGTTCTACTTATGTTCGCCTCCAACTGGACTCCCCACGCTTGTCCGCTAATGTCCGTCTTTAGAGCTCTGCTATTAACGCTAGAACGAACTCTTGTCGAAACGCAAAACCAAGCTAATGGATATGTTATTATTGTCGATTGGACCGAGTTTACGTTCAAACAATCGTGCAGTTTACAAGCTAAAACCTTAAAAATGATGATCGATTGTCTTCAGGATTGCATGCCCGTGCGATTTAAAAGCATACATTTCATCGGACAACCTTGGTATGTTGAAACTGCGTTAGCCGTTGTTAAACCCTACCTGAAGGCGAAGACTAGAGAAAGGATAATTCTTCACGGAAACAATTTGTCGACTTTGCATGATTCTTTGCCTCTAGATATATTGCCAGCTGAGCTGGGGGGTGAGGGACCGTCCTATAACTCTGAACTTTGGCTACAACAATTTTGTCGGTTTGAAAACATTGAAACGCCATCTGCGCAGGTGTCAGCCACGGCCCCAAAAGATAGTGATGTTCCAGCTGCTAAAGTAGATAAAGCATATAAACAAAAGGACAATGGAAACTTTTCATTTCATGGAAGTGAAAAAAGTGCAAAGTCAGAATTACTTCGCGATAAAGATTGATAATATTGTATACCGCCTCGTTATTCGGTTCCAGTGGACAGCTGTGCATCTCACTGGGGCGTATCGCCCCATATTGGTGCTACGCGTGTGCCTTTTGTGATATGCTAAAGTGTTTTAATTTGTTAACGAGTCTAGCTATTAAGAGAAGTAATCACAATAGGATGTTATGTTAGTGTGCTTGTATTTTTAAGAACAGACAGTAAACGTGATAAAATGATATTACTTTGACCGAGATGAAATTAAGCATTGGTTTCGCTTCACGCTAAATATGATGTGAGTCAAGCGAATAAATGATTAATCTTTGTAGGTGGAGTTATAGAGCGACTCATCCCCTGTGTCGAGAGTTGCATCAAAGAAGTCCATATAACGGTTTCTCGAACTCTCAATATACGCCAGTCGGCTAACGATGATTCGCTGTCGACAACAATTGCATGTTTCATTATTTTATGTTTATATATTTAACTTCCCGATGCATTAATTACACCTATTTATTTATCAACTAATCGTAGATGTAGGTGAAACATCTCATTACGTTATGGATGCTAATGTGATGTAATAGCTTTATGACAAAATAATAAGTTAGGTAGGTAGGTTGCTTAAATATACAATTCTGTGAGGCTTTGCGCATTTACTAATGTTAAGTTTGGCTTTTCAAATGGATAGTGAGAACAAAACATATTTTGTACTAATAGCGTCTCTACTGTTCATAATGTTCAATTAATTATTATTACTGTAACTCAAAAGTGAATACCGTTCATTGTTCTCATTTTACGAATATAAAGTGCAGAAATGTTTGCTCTCTCAGAAATTGTAATATGTATTCGTCTTTCTTATAAAGATTTCCGTCCACTATCGTGTAATTAAATAATATTATGTAATTACAAATTGAGTAAATACCTAAACTTTAATTTTAAAATGCTTGACAAATGTTATATTTCGACCAAAATACTCATTGTGATGTTTAAATAAATAATAAAAAACATAAAACGATTTATTGTCTGATGTTACTATAATTTAAAACTCGAATAAAATTTTGTATTATACAAACTATGATACTTTATTTCACCAAACAAATTCCATCCTAAGCAAACTTTAGATAGTAGATTAAGGAGATAGATAATAATCTTAGCATTCGTTTGTTTCATAGAAACATGGTTGCATATTATATAGTACTTATATCTTTATACTGGGTTTATAACTCAGTTTTATTAGCATGATTCTAATTGTTTTTTAACAATTGAACTGGCACATGGTGCGCATGCTATTGTTTATATTAATCATTGGAACGATCAAGCATCAACATCACTAATACCTACGGTCTATGATGGTATTTAATAGTAGGTACATATTACGTATTTTTTATTCGTTTAGTTACTGGTTTAAAATGACCGCATTTCATATATAATACAGTAGCGTAACATTTACCTTGTAACACAAAATAGATATGTTATACATACTTGTACTAAGAATCTCTCAGGTAAAATTAATTATCTATTCTATACATATTGAGTTTCCCCAATGTTTAATTTTTTAAGTGGATTTTTTATACAAAAGCTGTAGGTACATTGTAGGTACAAATAAAGTTATACATATTTAAATTTTGCAAGACAATGAAAATACGTACGTATACCTAATTATAAAATGTAAAATATTACCAGGGCAATTTACTTTAATATTCTTAAAGATAAATATCATCAGTGTATAGCAACAATGCTTTAATAAATCTTAAAATGTATTTTATTTTTGTGATATCTCCTGCATCATTTTGAAATAGACTACAGTAGGTCACAGTATACTTAAGTACTACATTTAAATATTCTGTGACTAAATAACATTTCAAAAACCAACGTTCATTTTAAGCCAGGTTTAACATAGTATTTTTCCAGTACACCTTCTTTGGAAAATTATAACGAAGAAAACATTTTTTATTAAAATTCAAAATAATACATAAAAAAATCAAAATCATAAGTAAATTTCGTATCTGTGTATTGTAAAATATTAGTCGGGATGTATAATTATACATCAAGGTTGAGTAATTTTCCCGTGAACTTTGTGAAATATCAGTTGTATTTTAATTTATTTTATTTACCTACATATTTTGGTCACTAAAATGTTTATGTCATGACACTACGGAATCATATTAAAAGACTAAGAGGAATAAAAAATGTGCCTTTAATGCATGGTTTATCAATCAGAAACAAATTTGAAACGTGATAAACTAATTTCATATTTTTAGCGCATCTATCTCTATCAATGGCGATCATAATGAATATATTAAAACATGTGATACTCGTCTATTGTTTTTCAAATAATGATTGTGTTCTATTATGATCGCAAATGGCTACTAGTTTATGATGCGCCAGTCTAGACAATGGACACTGTTGTAGCCCGCGCAAGCGCCATAGGGCTGCTTATGATCGAAGGTTCTGGAATTTATAAGACACGCTTTTCTTCAGGTTTAAAGAAGTATAAAAATCACGCTTTCTGTATTATTATATATATATTAAAATGTATCAACACAATTAAATCACATAAAACTGGCGTCAGTTAAATAAAAGTGAATCTTAATTCATGTTTAATGAAATTTGTTCCTATATAAAACAGTTATCCGTAACAATATTTTTCTTAAGGTTCTAGTACTATTTTTGTTCGCCTATTTGCTACAGCCCTATTAGCCAGTTGCCACCCATATGAGTCACGAGGTCCGTTTCCGTTGACCATCACAACGGAAGAAGCGTACTCGCTTCGCTGTCCAATGTTTTAATCCACGATACAAACGTGTTACGAATCGCTTAAGTATTAGCGTAATTCGAAACCTTATTCGAAAATTAAGCCCGGGATGTATTCGTAATAACGGTTTACGCCATTTTATAAGGTTGAAAGCAAAAGAAGAACGCATTGAATATTCAATTCATTCATTCAAAAAAAAAAATCACGTAAAACAGCTTATTTTAAGAATATTTATATTAACAAGAAAGACTTTGAATGTTGTATAAAGGCATCCCGCCTTTATCTACTCAAGAAGAAGTACTGCATTAAGAATTAAGTTATTTTAAATTTTCAAAGTACCGTTGAAGTTTCTGGTAAAATAAGTATTATATCGCGTTATCATTACCTACTGCGAGATAACGATGCACCTGCTATTAATCGTTCTCTGAATGAAAGGTGCATTATGAGATAAATATAAATCTACATATCAATTTGCATGTTGTACGTACGGTTAGAATTTTTAATTCAAATGTTTTTATCATTAGTCGATTTTTATATGAGTTCTAGTTTTTGTACTTGGTCCTCCAAAACAAGTTTGTTAGACGATATTTAGTAGGAAACAATGAAAGGTAATGAGTAAGTAAGACATTGCCTATAAACATCCGCAAAGTTATGTTTCTTGGACGCGTCGCATTGAACGTGGCGAATAAAATGCTCTATTATAACAATTTCAGATAGAGTTATGTTACAATTTAAAATTGGTTGATCAAAACGGATATCGTTGATACGAATGATACAACAATCCGACAGATTGTTTGGTAAATTTTCAAGTCAAAAGACAACCAAAAAAATTCAAGTAGTCGCTTCGACAATAGTATTTAATTGACAGTAATATAAAACAAACTCATTTTCTATGAAACGTGCTCAACATTATGGATTTGGCTTAAAGACTAAAGTAATAACCTTTTGAAATATTGTATTACTTATGGCAGGACCACCATGACAGTCTTTTGTCAATAAGAAATACCTTCGTAATATAAAGAAGACAATAGGTAGTTTTATGTTGCGGATCAAAGCAATATATTTGTCTATATATGATGTTGTTCTGTAATATAAATAAAAAATAATCTATTAAGTAGAAGTACTTTTTTGTAAAAGCATTTGATCATGTTTTAGTAGCAAATGCCTTTTTCTTCTGCGTGGCATTTACTTTTGTTCGAGTTTTTGTAGTCATAACGATTGTGTTTTTTTGTTGCACGCTTTGGCGATTGGGTTATGGCAATATTACCTCAATCAAGAAATCAATTGGAAAAGGTACTCTCCTAAAGAATGACAATCTGACTATCGAATTTAGCACTACTAGCACATAAGATAACTTAAGACTTGATATACGACTTCATAGGAGATTCCTCATAACTTTGTATCTAACCTCAAGATATGATATCTAAAACTGTCTTGCGTAAGGACTTATTGTGGCTTGTGGCTGAACATGATCTCTGATTTCGAAATTACCACAAAACGGTATGATGCTAATCTGACTGTAATATCAGTCCTGCGTATATCTATTGTGTTACAATAAATTGTTCTTGTACGTTCCAGAAAATTTGTACCGATGAATAATTAATGTGTCAGGCACGTGTTTGCAAACCACGTTTCGCATTTGAAGCTAAAAGTTACTGCAGACAAATACAATAATGTTTAATTATAATTCTTAATATATTTAAAAATCGTTATATAAAAGAGATAACTATAAGAAGTTTTGTGAAACGTTAATTTAAATATGAAAACGCGTTCTGAAAATGTAACAACGTAATGATTCGCTATAACCGAAAATTAATTAAATCTCACCCTATCAAATTGATCGTTACTAAGATATAATATAGTCATTTACTACCAGTTGGACTTCCTGCTTGATCGAGATTTAGACCAAGTGTGCGGTCAACAGTAGTTTGACCACTTGAGTCGCAGCTGATTAGCTAAGCTAGCTAGGTAGGTACGTAGATCATAGATCATAGATGGATGACCGATGAACCATATATGTATATATTCAGTATTAAGTCTCAGAGTACAAGAAAGTCTGTTATTGTTTACTTTATGAACAATTCTATTCATAAAATCATTACATTACACGCTTTTTTTATCAATATTTAAATATACAAAATATCATTAAAATATTTAGCAGGCAAGATTTACCCAGTGTACCCATGAAACTGTCCGGTTTTGCAGAATACCTCGGGTTTTAGTGGGTAATAATCCGGCATAACCTACGCCCTACATCGAGGCTGTAGGTATGTCTGACCATTTCCCAACGATAAAAAAGGCAAGACTTATCTATAAAACGTACCTACTTGCAATAAATCTGCTGTAAAAATGTAAAAACTGGTTACAGTCTTAAAACAAACACGATTATCACGTGAATTCTACGTAGGTACCTTTGATCTATACCTATAAGTGTTATATAAACAGCCTTGAAGTTTATGAGCAAGTGCAAAGTACATGAGTAAAGTAGGTATCATTGAACTGTCTTCATAATTTTCGATGCAGTTTATTTGTCTGGATTCAAGGTAGCTACGTATTGTTCATGGCGGATGTTACTTGAACAATAACACAATATAAACATATAATAACATGCACGTGTGATGAAGGATTCAACAATATACCTACTTATTTTTAAGGCTTTTTTTTGTTTAGTTGAAACATATTGACAGTTACTTTCTCCTTGCTATAATATAACTAATTTGTAATTAAATGGAAGTCTGTTATTGATTCATACCTAAGTGACGATGTTATGAGATAGGATTTGTTTTAAGCGTCGTTCTGAATGAATGGATATATAAAGCATCGCTTCTAACCGTCAGTGAATTAAACAATCGCAATGAAATGATCTGAGAAACAAACGATCCCACGCCTAGATCATTAGATCTTCGATGCGTCAAGTTTAAGGGTGCGCTCCGACATCGCGATACTTCTTACACAGCGCACACCGTATGCTTCGTTTTATTTTGATAAGAAAGTTGAATAAATAGTAAATACATAATTCATTTCAAGGATAGAATGTTCTCTATGAGAATAAACTTTGGATCCACATATTTAAGGGTTCCGAAGAGTAGATAATGTATTGAAACAGTAGAATCGATATCTCCATTCATCCGTCATTCCGTTCTAAAATCTTAACGGCTGTAGCAAGAAATAAGAAAATCTATACCTTAACAGAGAACTTGGGTAAAATCACGAAAAAGCACGCGCATGTTTTTCTTCTCGCCATGTCCCAATTTTAGGCGTTGCTTTCCGATAAGATCTTTTAATACTTAATTCTATTATTCCTAGACTATTATTGGCAAAATATTTCCTTAAAGGTACATTTTGTTGTTAAAACCATGAAGTGTATTTAGTATGTACATAATGTTATTATTTTTCGATGCCTAGAAAATCTCATGAAGGTATCTTATTTAAAGTGGTCGTTATGCGTCACGGTTGCGAATAATAGAACGAAGTTCTAGAGCGTGACAAACAGTTCATGTTTTTAAGTACTAATTTGAAAATTGGTACCTATCGTTCTGAATTTTCAAATCTTATTTCTTATTATTGTTCGAATAAACCTCAAAATGTTAGAAAGATATATGTTATTATGATTAAAATTATCCTCCAGTTTCAATAGGAACCTAATTGTCATATTAGCATACAGCAATAAACTCAATGTTCATCTGCAGGTGCATGTAGCACGTCGATAGTATAAGTACAGTTATTTATCTTGGTTGATGTACACGATAGTTATACAGAAACAGCGTGAGCAGGTGGTTGCAAGTGATTTAAAAACAACCTGTGTTGTCTTAACACGGAAGTCTATGCTCACAGAAATGTTTGTAATTAGCAGAAGGTGCCTCTTTGCGGATAATTTTGTATGGCTTCATATAATTGGAGTGTACTGTAGCAAGGGAAAACAATGATAGTATTTTTTTTTATATTTCATATTTATCGCTAACATTTACAGAAAATTATAAGTATTGTCCATGGAAAACCATATTTTTAAATAACTGTACTTATTACCAAAAAATTTAGTAATTTACATTACCCACTTCCTTACTTGTGATTGATGCTATATTATATAATAAATAATAATTAAATAGCCCAGTCAAATACTTGACTTTTAGGGATACAAAAATTCCCATAGAGCAGAAAATTGGTTGTTCAGAATACTATTATAACTCGGCAGGAGGCGCTACCGGGTAAATTTTACCACAGAGTGTATTAAGTAGCTATTATTATTTTAGTTATTATTAGTTTATGGTTTCGCGCTTTGGTGTCTTAGGTACCCTTTCGACAAAAGTATGAGTGACCGTTATTTCGAATATTCTGTCAGTTTCCACACATTGTTTGGGCAGGAGGAATATAAAAGGTGAAATGGGTATTTTTAACCCAGTTGCGTGTATTTATTTTTTCTTGATTTTCTATTACAATATTATGTTTGTTTTTGCTGTTTAAAAATATCAAGATGTCTAATTTACTTCCTAATGAACAACGAAGAAAGGGTATCCTTATTTTGAGAAAATGACGCGAAAGAGATATCAGAAATATGAGGAATATAGTGACCACGAAAGTGATTCAGAACAATAAGGAGAAGATAAGCAAACTTTAGCCACGTTACATTCCTTCTTATTTGTAAAGATTGCTCTCATAAAATTAATTAATATTTTATAATTATATAGGAGACAATAATAAAAAAGTAGCTTTTTATTTAGTTTTTCATGTTCATTGAGATACATAGAACATAACATATTCTTTTTTAAATATAAAACGTTCAAATATGTTAGTTTAAACTAAGAATATCGTTCATATAATATACAAACTTAAATTTAGTTTTTTTTTCTCGTAATTTTAAAATTTTGAAGTCAATTATTAGTTTTTTAATGTACCTACCATGTGTAAAATTTAAGAAATTTTAGGCTTTAGGTTGGTCAAAGAAATAAATATATTCCAAGTAGAGTTAATTACTTTGTTTCTGTGTTATTTACTTAAATATATAATGTAATATAAGATAAAACACGTTTTATTTTAATACTTTAAACTATGTCTGAAATTTTACAATAGTTTCTCTGTGGTATAAGGAGCGCGCGTCCCCCCGGGTAAACAGTCCCCATAAAAAAAACATATAAAAAAGAAGAGCGATTTCGCATCTTTTTAACGAAATCTTGCAAAGTGTTAAATACCATATTTTAATCTTACTACTATACCTATAAAATTTTCATAAGCAGCTGGTACTTCGATAAGTTCTGTTATGTATATTCGGTTTCATTATTTTAAGCTAGATAATAGATTTAAACAACAGATTCTAATAAAAATAGATACTAGTAAATAAAATAACGCTTTAGATGCATAATCAAAAATATTTTCTTTGCTAAAGTAGGTAATCTAAAATGAAATGGTTTCAGGCAAAGTTTTATATCAGAATTTTGTAAGGACTTTTGCTTCAAAGATCATAGACGGTAAAAAAGAATTAGAAATAAAATTATTATCCTAAAAAGTTTTTAGTTTTACTTTTGTCAAAAAATAACCTTGCCATAATAAAAATTATCTCTCATTGACATTTGACGGCTACAAATTGTCAATAATGACAGTTGACATATTTCAAATTATGCCACTCCATGTTTTACTTTTATCTATTTGCTTAGCTATAAATGGGATCCCAATCAACTAAAATTATTAGTAAACCAAAAATGGCTACAGACCTTCAACAATTTATTAAGACCGCTGTTGTTGAGGACAAAGTAGTGGTATTTTCGAAATCATATTGTCCTTATTGCAAATTAGCTAAAGATGTAAGTACCTTATAAATTTTCAAATAATTTAAGCAATACATTTTTAAATAATCATACCTGTTATCAATCTTATTCTGCTAATATTTTCAAGTTTCTTAGAAAGATAACAATATATTTTGTATTCAATTTCTTCAAAAGGGCTTATTGAAATCTTTAAATTACTGTTAATATAGGTTGCTGTAATTATATTATATATCTTTACAGGTGTTTAGTAAAGTGAAACAGCCCATCAAGGTCTATGAATTAGATGAGCGTGACGACGGACCAGCTATTCAGGATATTCTATCCCAAATAACTGGATTTAGAACCGTTAGTATTCATTTGTATTGAAGCATCTTATACTTATTAAAAAATGAAATGTATGGCATGTATTATCGTTATTTGTTTGATAACATACTATCAATGGTACAAAAAGTTGTCCTAGTAAGTTGCCATGATGTCATCATTTGCAAAGCTCATGCTTTAATAAAGAATCATTTCTTTATATAAATAAATTACCTAGCCCTTAGTCATATTGGAATTTCATATTTTGTATAGAAAATAACCCAATATTATGAAGTACTTCATGGTTCTCTTAAGGTTGACTGTTTTGTTTTAAATTTTTGTTGTATATGTTGTTTCAATATCATTTTTGTGATAATGAACCAATTTAGACTTACTAACTTGCATTTATTGGTTAGCCACATTTTATCAACAATATTATTTAACCACAACATCCTAAATAGAATATTGCAGTTAATAGGTACATGTTATTCTTTATAGAAACAGGCCACTTTATAAGTGAATTGAAAATGTTAGTTAAAGTAATTATTGTTTATTAAATTCAGTACCATAGTTACATTTTCCTCCCCATGGATTTTTCCTAATATAAGAGCTTTTGATTACCATATAAAAGGTGTTTAGAAAATATACATAAGTGTCACAGACTTTATTTAGAGATATTATTTAAAGGGGATTGATTCTGTCATATATATCATTTAGGTAACTTGAACTATCTGCCCAGAGCATGCCATGGAAGTATACAAATATGAATAATGTTTACTATTTTCGCAAAAATTTTAACTGATTCGTTGCTCCTATTGGTTGTAGTGTGACAGTATATATTCTAATTTCTAAAGCCTTCCTCAATAAATCAAACACAAAAATATTTTTCCACTCCACAGCTTAATAATAATTATTACATAATATAAAACAAAGTCGCTTTCTTCAATTTGTTCCTATGTATGCTTAAATCTTTAATACTACGCAATTTTCATGCGATTTTTTTAAATAGTTTTGAGCGGAAGTTGATACTAGCTGTTGCCTGTTGCCCGCGACTCCGTCCGCGTGGACTTTCATATAAACTTTGACCCCCCCTTCCCTCCCTTATAATCCTTTTTTCGTAGATTTTTTCATACAAATGTTTTTCCCGCTTTCTCCCGTTACCGTGGGAATTTTGCAATATCCTGTTGCACATAACCTTTAAGTTTACTAAGGTACCAACATGCAAAATTTGAAGCGTCTAACGTAAGCAGTTCAGATTTTTCCATACAAATGTTTTTTCCCGCTAACTCCCGTTCCCGTGGTAATTTTGCAATATCCTTTTGCAAATAACCTTTAAGTTTACTAAGGTACCTGCATGCCAAATTTCAAGCGTCTAACTTAAGCGGTTTAGATTTTTCATACAAAAGGATTTTCCCGCTAATTCCCGTTC